>CAJPEV010002206.1:31651-48667 GCA_905338385.1 Darwinula stevensoni | reverse complement strand
TACAGTACTAGGTGCAACAGCAATACTTTACACGCGTTTCGTCTTCAGGGCCATTGATTCCAGGAAATCCTACTTTAAGAAAATTTATCTCTGCTTCCTTATAAATTAATCACCCTTAGGCTTAAGTTAGTTTCTGAAATTACCGCTCATTCCGATTTCTCATCCAACTTTCCACGTAAGTAAATTCTTGCTTTAATTTCCAATGTTTTCTCGAATAAAAAAATAAATTTTTGAAGATTTTGAAGACAACCTCATCCCACCCTCGTTCTCCGAAGCTTTTAAGTCCATTTTATTGACATTTTATCTGAATGTGACATCAAAAGTCTCTCCCATAAGAAGTAACACGTGGGGACGAAATCTTCTACTGCCAATGCAAGTGTCAACATCGAGTGGTCGAGGAGATCCAGGACGAAACAAATTTCACTTTTGAAAGCATGGCACATGTCGTTTGTAGGTTCAATATTCAACGTTTCACATGCGCAGAAAATCGCAGTTCATTCATTATCAAATTTCAGCCAGCGATATGAAGAATTACGTGTGCCGTCAGAGGATTTTTTTTTTTTACCCGACACCCCATTCTCAGTTTTGTCTGGAATCGACAGCGACAATAGGAAAGAGTCAAACCGATGAATTTGAACTTCTTGTCAAGATTCCTGTCGTGGACTTCCGCAGTCGCTGGGCTGACTGGTCACGGGCTTATCCTTCGGATCATGTATTTCCATCACTTTAGGTAGAGATAGAGATATAGATTAGATGAATCCACAAGCCAAATGAATGAAATAAACAGCAATCGTGAAGTCTAGGTCAAAGACTAGGTTGAAAGACTCAGGTTTATGCGTACTGACATGCATATAGCTGCCAATTGCTTTCATATATATTTGTAGCAGGGAAACGGCAAGGAAAAATTTCCCTCAACATTTCAATTTTGAGTGGCCATGCCCAAATCCACTTTCGGGTGCTTAGGCTAATGTCATTTCTATGCACACGTGTCCTTCAACGAACTAAGTAGGAAAACGCTATGAGCTGCATTCACGATTGACGTATTTTCTCACAAGGAAAAGTATGTAGTATTAGTTAGAGTTAGAGAAAGGAACTCCATGGTAGTGCTTGTGCCAAAATATAGAGTTGAAAATCATGAAAGCACTCTCCACACGCAAAAGATATTCTTTAATGAATTCTTGTGTTCAAGCTAGATATATTTATAAATAGGCGAAGTCTCATGCATAATTCCACTTATGCTCTGAAAAGTCAATTGAAAATGTTTGATTTTTGCACTTAAATTATTTGTAATGTGTCTTCAGCTTCGAATTCTAGAAGTTGAATTCATGCAATCCATCATGCACAAATGAGAATATGGCTAGGACTCATTCGCCTCAGCATTCTCAAGTTAAATGAGAAAATTACAAGAAAAAGGCAACGGACCTAAGCAGCACTTACACACGCGGCAAATATGTACTCATCACACAGGTCCGACTACAAGAAAGCAATAGAATCGGCACACCATCGATGCGACCCTGATCCAGACTTGGGGAATCCATAATACAGTAAAATAGAGAGCTGTCTAGTACCAGTCCTTTCTCTGCGAACGAGTATCAGTCCCAATCTGAAACCGTGGATCGAAGATGAGCTCGAAAGTAGTTCCGCAAAAAACGAAGAGAAACATGCTTCTAACCTGTCTCGTCTATTCCTTCGCAATACTCCTAACTACACTTCAGGTGAGAATTCCAATCTGCACACTGGGGAGTACCTTGTTCTGACGATGTATTGAACCTAACAGGCGCTGCAGTACTTGGTGCGATACCAAAATAAGCCGACGACGACGAACTATCGATTAGACGAACGGCAGAGTTTTCCTGCTCCAAAAATCACCGTCTGTCGAACGCCATCATTCAAAAGTGAAAATAATCTGGAATCATTCTCCTACTTCAACCTCTCTACATTCGCTGAACGTTTAGCATTCCTTCCAAACGAAACTATTCAACGATGCAAATTGAACATAGATCAAGATTGTTACCCAATTGGAGGATCTCGTTGGAGTGAAGTCTACCACAGCGAAGGCAAGTCATAAGTAAACCAAGATTTCGGGAAATATTATTAACAATTGTATTATTTGTTTGGGAATGCAAGAGTAACTTTGTCCATGAGAGCGCTCCATTTCAAGACCTGAGTGTTAATTTTAAATGAGATTGATCAAGGATAGTTATGTTCGAGGGAAGATACCCTCATATCTTTTTGTGCATCTAATCTGAAAATCTAAGACTACCTAACGTTTCACCAGGAGAGCGTTTTACAATGAGCGGCATATTGAACTCTTTCTTGGAGCAGGTGGAGAATGGCGGCCCACATTTTTCTTCAACCAAGATTACTTTTTGAGTCTATGTTACACATTCCACCCAAATGTGAGCCTCGGATTCGGAGGTCAAATCTCCGGATATGAGCTCCAATTCGAAAACCCCTCGAGGAAAGAAGACATTGACACAGTGTACTGGGAAATTAAGATCCATCGTGATCTGGGATGGGCCTCCACATATATAAGGTCTTCTTATACTCCGGTCAGGGTGAAGCCAGGAACGTATAACCACGTGGTCCTCTCGCCCAAAGAAGTCAATCAACTCGACACCCAGACCTATCACTGCGATTCCAGGGACGGATACAGCAGAGACGAGGTAAGAAATGGGTTTTATCACAAGAGTTTCACGAGTGCATTGTATTTATAACTTTCTTCTGTAGTGCATGGACACATGCACATGGATGTGGACCTCCATTCTGCCACTGTCGTGTCGACTTTCCTCGATGAACGTGTCTTTGCCGATGTGCGATCACATTGGGGCTATCCTAGAAATGGGCCGCATAATTAATTCCGCATGGAATAGGCATAATGAGCTGCTTCATTCAACCTGCATCTGCCCGCCACCCTGCCATCGCCTCCGCTACGCTGTGGACGTGAGGACTCTGAAACAAGCTTTGGACGAATATAACTATCTCTGGATATATCTCCCTGAGGATATCGTGGAAGTTCTGGTCGAGAAAGAGGTCTACGATCTCATCCAGGTGTTTGGGGAATTCGGGGGTTGCCTTGGTATGTTTCTCGGCATTTCTCTCGTCTCCATATACGAGTCCCTCGACCGACTTATCCGATTCTTGGTCGCAAGATTCATCGTCAGTGAATAATCATCTGCTTGGAAGATTTCGACTTGGACAGGAATATAACTACGAGATACGTGGAGACTATCAATGCACCTTGCTGTAGTTCCTCAAGTGTAAGAACTCCTAATTCACATCGTGAACTGTGTTATGCTTTTCAATGTGCATTCTTTCTGGTGAAAGACAAGCAATGATCGCATCGGCCGCATTCGGTGACAGTCGTAGCGAGACGAGGTTCTGTCTCATGTCATGTTGGAACGTCGAAGTATCGTTGAGGAAACAGCATTTCCCAAGATCTGCCAGAGCTCGTACTCTAAATATTGAGTTCATGGGGAGGACACGCATGAGGCCAGCAAAAGGGGGGTCGGGGCCGGTCCCCTTGCCGACATTGAACTACCTTATAATATTCACGATCGTCTCCTCGGTGATGGAAATTTTCTTGATGCGCGCTGAAGTCAACTCCTCCAAAGTCAGTGCTTCGTCGGATTCCATTGTGAGAATGGTAAACCGATTGACAGATTGACATTGAGAACATTTATTAATAACCCTATTGTTTGATGTGAGAATTTATGGACGAACCTATTGGTTGATATTGGGAGTATGTCGCTCTGTCGTTCCTTCGATCGGTCAGTTGTCTTCTCTCACACACTAATACATTCGTCACGTTTTTCCTTGATGTCTTCATTTCCACTATTAGTAAATACTGTCGCATTCAAAACAAATATACTTTATTTCAACATATTGTGAATAAGTATGGAGTCTTGGATTATGGGAATGCGTTGGTTGCCTCGGTATGTTCCTCGGCATGTCCTTCGTCTCCATATACGTGTCCTTCGACCGACTCATCCAATTCTTGATCACAAGACGCATCAGTATTGAATGCTGATTTGCTTCGACGATTTCGACTGAGACAGACTAGGAAAATCGTGGGGACTATCGATGCACCTTGCTATGGTCTCTGAAGCGTAAGAATTTATAATTCACATCGTGAACTGTGTTATG
The DNA here is from genome assembly GCA_905338385.1 of Darwinula stevensoni. Classification (NCBI taxonomy): domain Eukaryota; kingdom Metazoa; phylum Arthropoda; class Ostracoda; order Podocopida; family Darwinulidae; genus Darwinula; species Darwinula stevensoni. The sequence goes on along the minus strand of CAJPEV010002206.1, from coordinate 44,521 downwards.
CTTCTCAAATTGGATTATTTTTCATGGAAGACGTGCAATGATCCCGTAGGCCGTATTCGTTGACAGTTGTTGCTTTCGAGACTATGTAGTAGCCCCTCGTAGCGAGACGAACTTCGATCTAATCTTGACGTTCGAATGTCGAAATATCGTCGCGGTAGCAGCATTACACAGGGTCTGCAAAAGCTCAAAAAATAAAAAATATGCTCATAGTGACGACACGATTGAGTAGGCAAACAGAAGTGCATGGCTGAGAAAGCCCATCGTTCCCTTCCCTTTTTCACGAAACGGAAATTGCGTTAAGAGTGAAATCCGGTCAGGAGAAGAAAGTCAATTTTGGTACGAAACCGCTCAAGAGAGGCGGGGGGAGATGGAGGGTCGTTCAGGAATTTCGAGTCGAATAGGATCATCAAAAAATTCAATGACGCGACGTTATCTGTGCGCAACGAGTGTACGTGCTTCTGAGCAGCACATGCGGTAGCCCGGAATATTGATCAGCTTTAATTCGGGAAATGAATCGGTTTTTGCTGACGTTCCTCTTTAACACGTATGAACTTTTGGCAAATCTTATTTTTCAAGGGAAGGACAGAGACCTTACAATTTATGTTGTTCTTTGGTATTTTAGCCATTCTTCGTCGCATTTGCAAGCACCAAAAAAATTGTTCATGGCGATGTTTTAGTCTGCATTTCAGATAATAAAGCGATGTTCATGGGGATGTTTCTTCATATCCCTAAGTTGAAAACGACCATGTAGAAGGGACGCTTTTCCTAAACTGTTCTTTTCCCCTTGGACGGGGAGAAATGAAACTTACTTACTTACTAAAGATCTGATCTCGTAGGCCGCGCGCGTTGCGGTGACAGTAACCACCACAACTTCTTCCCAGCACATTCAATACTCTTGGCATCACCGATTAGCTCATGGGTTATTAGCATTAGCTTATGGTACATGTACCACTGAATCTGAAACCGTTCGGGTCATTTCCAAGAACCTGTTCGACTTTAGCATAGAGGAAATTTTGCACATGTGTAGCGGAATACAAACGAATAATTCCTGAAAATGCTTCGCCTCCACATTAGCACCAGTGAACAACAATGTGAGGGTTGTGAGTTGCAGCAAAAACACTTTTCCGTTGTGGCAGCAATGTGAAACAAATGTCCCCTCCCTACAGCAAAATGTACAGCCTGATAGTGCTCGCTGCGCAAACGACTGTAGCGATTTGAGATGACATGGAGAGGCCTGACTGTGTCCCGAGTTCCGTAGTGTAATGGTAGCACACCTGACTGGCAAGCAAGAGGTCCGGGTTCAATTCCCGGCAGCCCACCGACTTTCGACACCTGATTGCTGCGTGCCTTGCATCAAGTTGTCCAGGATGCTGCATGGCTCTCTTATTCCTGAGCTCAGCATTCGCTGCCTCTTGCTGTTCAGCCTGACGCTCCCCATATGCAACTGGGTATTGTTCATCAGTCATTCTAGCCATTATGGCTAGCACCTCCTAAAGCACCGATTTAGGCACTTCGCACCGCAACTGCAGTGGCTAACGTTGTTTCCGCGCCAGCACCAATCGTTTATTATCTGCAGCGACTGCCTCATCGGCGTCCTGTGGGACATCTTTCAACATTTCTTTTTCACGTTCAACCTCACCTCGCAAATATCGCGACCATTTTGATTGGAGGAGCGGTCCGTTTGTGCGACGTATGAAACAAAGAATTTACGTTATTATTTTGACTTAATCAATCATGAGAACTCCAATAAGTCGGCTATGACATGAAATGCAAACAGAAAACTATTGCATGGAAGCGATGTCCCGAACCGCCACGCCTGACCTAACGGAAAAAAAAACACTTGATCAAAGAATGTATTCAAATGGAGTACTTGCAGGCGATTAGTGAAAACGTGACAAGCATTCAGTTATTACCACTCTTTGATTGACGCACCTAAGTATGAAGCCTATGACTCTGATATAGCTCGATATACCTGGTGCTAAATGCGTTGGATGGCCAAGCCTACGGCCTAGAATAGCATAGCCTCAAGGACCTGGCGGTTAGAGGGGTGGATGGCCTAGTCTATGGCCTGCAGTAACGTAATGTCGTAGGCCTCGCGCGCTGGGGCTCTTCGAATTAAAGTATAAGGTGGGCTGGAAAGGCGTAGCCTTGTAGGCCTGGCCTATGATCCAGAATGGGATTGCATCGTAGGCCTGCGCGTTGGGGGTGACATCCACGGCCATCATCACCACCACCGCCGCCACCGCAGCTTTTGACCTCTTCGAATTAAAGTGTAGGATGTCCATCAGGGCTTTCCCACGAACCACCTATTTTCCGACAGAGTCACCGTTTCTGGCAATGCATTTTCCCCAGGGTTTTACAAGGGCATGAATCCCATCCCGAAGAAAGCTCTCTCCTTGGTGACAGAGTCATAGCACCCAAGTGATGACAAGCCTATCTTTCAACCACTTTCTTGATGCTCTCGTCAGTGATGGCAGTGATTAGTCGTCCCGATCGCGCCTTGTCTTTAACCGGCGTATCTCCAGATGCAAAGAGACTGAACCATCGTCTGACAGCGCTGTCATCAACGCAGGCGTCACCGTAAGAGACTATAAAGTGGCAGCGATAATCCGCAGGCTTTACAACCTTCCCCCAAAGGAATTCCCTTACTTCTCTCTGCTTCTCACACACCTGAAGTGTGACAGCCATTTTGAACGTGTCCCTTGCTGGTGTCTCTCAGCAGATATTTGTCAAACTTGCGAATTTTTGACGGGAAATTTAATCATTTACGCAGACCTTAAAAATGGATCCAGCATGAATGAGTTTGGCTAAAAAAATGATTATGCAGAGGCTAATTTGTGACTGTCAGATGTGATGTGTCCTGAAGGTTCATTGGAAAATATGAAGTTTGCTCTTGTCTGGAATAATAATGTCCTAGGTGAATATCATTCAAATGTGAAAAATGGACATTTCTTCACACCCACGCTGATTTGATGACATTATGAACTTTTGTATTGAATTCAATATTCCCAAACTCAAGGTAATTTCTTTGCAAGAAAACTTCAGACCACTTGGCGAAAACAGACCCTATTATGACTGAATGGACCATCTCATTGCAGCAAAAAAAAAAACAACCAATAAGGTCCCCTTCCTGCCAATATTTTCTTCCCAGTCTCCTTGTCGCACGCTTTCACTTTTTAATTTTCTCCTGTGATGAAACCAGTAAATGTATTTTTAAAAAAAAGTTCTCCTACAGTATGTTATGCTTTTTTGGCATGTCTCTACATGGATTCAAGCAAAAAAATTATTGAAGGGTCTCGTTCTGCTTCTATTCTTTCAGAGTAGAACCAGGTAATCATCCGACAAACATCCATCGTATCTTCTCACATCTGGACGACGTACGTCGGATATCTAAGGCCGTCTGAGGATGACAGGAATTCTTCCAGTTAGAGGCGTCCACTTTAGAATATGCGGGCCCTTTTAGGCTGTCCACAGAAATTCCAAACCCGGTCGGTTATGAATTCGAAGATCGGGATGTTATTGATACAGACATGAGCTTTTGATTGTCGGATCCATGAATATAAGAAGAGCGCAAATTTTCGGAGATCGTTCGTTGATTCTTGGAAATTTTTATTTCGCGATATGAAAACGGATTTAGTAATTAGGGAAAAAAAGTGTCACCCTTGAAATAGTAAGAGAGAACGTGAGCTTAATCGTGGATAGATGTGAATGCTCTACTCAACTGCAAAATGTAACCCTTTGATGTCGGGGGAGGTGGCGCTTAATCACCCCCACAGGCGGCTAAATCGGCACCCACTTGATTTTTCAAAAGAGTTACTGAAATGAACAAATGCAAGAGGTGACAAAAATCTCCTGATAAAATTCCGGGAAAGTCTTTACACGCGAGGGATTTAATAAAACTCCAGTCAACCGTGCTAACATAGGCTCACGTGTATATGTGTCAACCAACACTTAATGGTTAATAGCAGAACTCAAGCAATATTGAAAATTAAGATGCATTGTGGTTTCCGTACAACAAGATATGCAATATTCAGGATGTTCAGCTTGTAATGGATTACAGTGTTAACAGCAGTTTAAATACTATCTCATAAATCTGCAACATTGAGAACCGTAGTGCTGTAAACCTCTGACCACATGCAAGTAAATCCAAGGGGATTAGGTCAGGTTATCTTGAAGCCAACATTCTGTTTGACCCTCAGCCAATCTAACGGTTCGGGAACGTTTCATCTCCCACAATGTTCTCGAAGTGACATCTAGGCTTCAAGATCCACTGACCTAACTCCCTTGGACTTTTTTTGCATGGGGGATGCATCAAGTCAAAGGTTTACAGCATAAAGGTTGACGATTTGAGAGATCGTATCTATTCTACTACAAACACCATAAACCCTGCCAGGCTTGAAAATCCTGAATGTGTAGGTGAACAACGGATCAAAGGCAGTTATGAATATGTATGGATTTTAAAGGCAGCCATGTGGAAATTCAGTAAGAAAAAAAGGTCAGTTGCTTCTTTAAAATTTACTATCACCAGTTTTATTTAGTTCATTATTGACAATGTCAGGTGCATATTATGCGCTTTCGTAAGAAATTTGAGTTAATTAATAAAATGAAATAGATTGGGACTTGATGACCACCATGTGCGACGACGATCGTGACTGATGCTGAATCAACTCATGCTCTAGATGAGGTAGGAATTTTAAACTTTGTACACAAATAGCTGTTTGGATGCAGAGTTCAGAAAAAAATCAGACTTTGCAGAGGTACATGCCATGGGTGCACCTCATTTTCGTGGGAGGATGTTTACAAATACATATTTTTGCTTCGATTAAAACATGGCATGGAAAGTTGAACTTTGGTATGAACGAGGCTACTAAGACACCGAGTTCAGGAAAAATGTGAAGTTTGAGATGCATGCCTGGGGAAAAATTTTTTGGGGACGACTTTTTCGAAGATGTTTTGTCCTACAGAATTGGTCAGTAATAGAAAGGCGAAACATTAATTAGTAAAAACATTAATTTTTAAATGCAAAATCCCTACGGAAACATTTCTTTCCAAAAGCGTATTTTCCAGCCTTTTTTTTATTCAACGAAACGGGGATAAAAAGTTGTGAAAGACTTCGTATAGGGAAAAGTCTCCTTCCAACTACGTGTTGTGACTCATCCTATGCTCTGTTCGCCTTTTTCGATCGACAGTGAGTCAACACATCCATCACTGGTTCAAGTAGCTGGGTTCTATTCAACTTTTCCTCTCTGACAGACAGGTTGTATGCCTTGCGCTTTATTGCATTTCCCAAGCATATTGTTGACGGAGTCGTAGTACGTGTACCATGTGATGGAAAATGCATAATTCTCATCACCACATTTGTCTTTTTGTGGACACCTCTATTGGATTGCAGTGAACTTGCGGAAAGACACATTTTCATTCACTCATGGATAATCTTCATACAATGAAAAAGGCCATTGTTCATCAAGAATGTCTTCGTTTCTGAACCATTTTTTTCCCAATAACCATGGTTCTCAATCGAATATTAGCGTATCTTTTGCGCGACAAACAAGGAATCGAACCATCACATGGTATTTCTCGCATGAAAAAAAAAATATATACACATCCACCAGCTGCATGCTGTGTAAAAAAAAAACCAATTAACACTGTAGTGCACAGAAATAGATTTCTTAGAAATAGCACAGCCTCAAATGAAGAGAAATGTATAATATGATATGCCAATTAAACTATTCTTTTCCACAGCGCGGGCTCAGAGGAAACGGCCGGATACAGGGTGATAACGAGAACTGGCTCTCTGAGAAAGTTTGTAGATTTTAAACCCACCTACCTAACCGAACTAAAGTAATGATAATGACGTTTTCACACCTCCAATAATTCTGGGCTCTCCTGAGATCAGGATGCATGAGGACTCTCCTTCAAGGCTACTGGGTAGGAATGTATTCACAATATTTTGCTGTGCCATGAACATGAATTGCTTCATGAATTTCAGTTCTGTGCCTCAAGCAAGGTATGACTAAATGAATCGTATTAAATGCCAGCTGAATACATGCAATGGTATAATTCCCACCTATACCTCATCTGGCAGATCTGGGAGACGTAAATTGTGGTGAATATAATGCATTACTTCTGGGCTTCATTTACAAGTTATTGAAAATTCTTGCAGCATTTTACACTTGTTTCAAGATATTGTTGTATACCCATATACATTTTGTTCATTCTGTATACATCATTTTGAGTGATACCTTGCATAGAGTTTGAGTGGATAGTGAAGACTATATTCCCAGCATGAAATGTTTCGAAAAGTATCAGCTTTGAGTACTTGATTTTAAAGGGAGTTCGGTGCTCCTCACTTTTCTAAAAAACAATGATTTTAGGTTTCCCCGCTTTTTGGTTTTAAGTATTCACATTTTTTCGCATGATTCCCTTGACAATAAATTATTTGTATTCACCAAAGAATAAACCTGAGTTTGCATGAATTCCAACTGTGTATATGTTTCGTAAGAAGAGTTCCTTTTGCATAATTTCGGAATAGACTTCTCAATGAAGAAAACAAGTGTGTTTCCTGAGAATAATTCCCACTTTCGAAAATTGACCAAAGGGAATACCTGCCATTTGGTAACAAATCCATTTGGTCTGGCGCATGTGCAGTGCTATGCTCTGGACCAAAGGGTATAGATGAAAAAACGGTACAGATACCCTTTAGCCTATTGGGTACTCGTCCCTATTATTAGAACGGTTGAATCGGGAAAAGGCATTCAAGATGGTCGTCCCTAAAGAAATTGACATACCACCATTCTCGAAGTTCCTATTCTGCTGTATCATGGTTAGTACTTTGTGGATTTCACTCTTTTGCAGGAGGACATTTGTATGGTAGGCATGGAGATGGTATCGCTGACAATTGACATGGGCCAAAGCATGTTTTTTGGCAAGAAGGTAAGAAATATGCCCGAGTTGGTCAAATGAGAATCAAATATGGCACCTAACGACTAATTGTAATAATCGAACCTTAATTGGAAATCCTTAATGATATTATGTTCAATATTTCCGTTCCACTGTTGGAACGGAAGATGTTGTTGGTACTGCGGTTGGTACGGATGCAAGACCAGGTAAGAACGCCCGTCGGTGGTCATTGTTTTCTCCATTTTCCAGTCATGTGGAAACTACCTCGAAAAGTAAGTGTCGATGTTCGTCGTCCGACAATTGCTTCCATCCATAATTTTCGAAAAGAGTAAGATATTTATTCTGTAGAACAAAGCGTGAGTGGCAGCTTCCTGTATAGATACAAAAGGAATACAAAGGTGTTCAACACAATGGAACATCGCACATCGATCGGGAAAGGTGGGCCTCCGACGCGGCGTGGGGAGGTGCAGATGAATTGAGTGAAGAGTGAAAAAAGCGCCTCATTCTAACCTACTTGCTTTACAGGGACAGGCAGCCCGGTTACGTCTCCACATCGGTAAGGGTTCCATTGAGTATTGCTAGGCGTGCGTATTCAGGTTAACTCGCTGTTCTTTCATGATTCCTCTTTTAGTGGTCCGATATTTCCCCTTTTTTCGAGTTGTACCTCACAATCATTGCGACATGAGACACCAATGTGAGTGGATTGTATTTCATGCATGCATAGATACAATAGTAGTATGTGTATACATACGTCAGAGTTTTAATGAAAACGTTAGCTATTAAAGGGCAAAAAGGAGGATTTTATAGTTAAGACTCCTAGACCTTGAGGATATGACTGTTTGTTGAATTCAAAAAGGTTTCCATGAACCTAATGTGTTTCCCATTTCATCAAACTTTCTAGATTTTCATTGTATTTATTTGTTACATGGAACCAATTGCCATATGAATAGGATAAACTCACTCACAGTGGCAAGTGATCATATCAAGGTTCTTCATATATTATACACTCCATAGTTAGTGTTGAAAAGGGCATTAGGAAGCCCTAATTTTCCCAGCAAGTCCCCACAAATGGGTTCTTGGAAACATTTTCTTTTCAATTGAAATATTATTTTTTGGTGTGGAATTCATGAATTCATAATGTACCTCATCTGAAGTACTGTGTACACTATAATAAGTGGCTGATGATTACGCAATTTTGTTCAGATGTTCAGAAATTGTTTCATGCAGTGATGCATTTGTACGCGGTGTGTAGCTTGTCCTGACATGGAAATGAGAGATGTTGCCTAAACCTGTTGAAATTCCTTCATGAGACCTCATTCGCTTGGAAAAAACTTAGACCAACTTAGAGTACACTTGCAAAGTTTCCTGCTGATTTTGACCCAACCGTTGCAAATTTTGGAACACGTATAATTACAGAAGCCAATGGCGCGCGAAATGGATGCAGAGAGGAACCAGGGAAAACCAGCAGAATATGGTGTACGAACTATAAAATGTGTTATAGTTTCATGAAGGGAAATTCTTAAACGTTGTTGACTACCGCAATGAAGTTTGTAACAAAGTCAGTCTTATCCTAACGGTTTTGTAAATAGATCAAAACTCTTCTTGAATGTACCTTTTAATTATTTGCATTTGGGATCGATTGACCACTTGTTATGTTGACGAAACGGAAAGTGCCACTTCGCTCAGGCAATTAGGGTAAGTCCACGAGACACACATAGGTTGGGGCACACATAGGCTGCCCCAGCTTTACTTGACTACATTTAATTTCTAGTGTCATTCCCTTTCACCACTTAACTCAGTAACTATCATTCTCCATTTCGCATCCTTGATTCTGAAGAATAAGCGTCTTCCTTTCCACAGTACCAGAGCTTCACGGAGCACAGTGATATACAATTTCTATTGTTCCTCATTAATAACTTTGTAAAGTCTAATCCAAAATTTTGCCGCGCGATTCACTAGGGCGCGCTTTAGAATCCAAAGGCAAAGAAATCATTGGATCATTAAAATCATTTACGTGCTCTGTTATTGGCAGTAAATAGACTGGATTTCTTCCTGACAGAAAGGTACGACTAAGTTTAGTCAAGGGACACAGGTGCCTTTGCTAATGAATAAAATACAACTTTAGATAATACCTCATTATCTCGTGTCCTCACCCGTAACGATACATATTGTCTGGAAATAAAAAAACAGCTCTCTTTTGCCGTAGGACCATTTCATAAATGTTCTTGTGTGCTGAAATTCCATACCCAAGCTTGAGTAACGAAGCTGAAAGGAGTATGACCGCTTTCGGCCCTTAAAATATATGCATAAAAGATACGCGTATATTTCGAAAGGACGTCCTTAGCCAAGCATTGAAAAGGATTTTTTTTTCTAATTGAGCAATTGGAAAAAGTTAGGTTAGGTTAAGGTTAGCTCATAGCAACGTCAGAGCAACGTCACTGCAAAAGTCACGCTCTTCGTCTTCGGGTACATCAGCAAAACTTCATTGTCTTGCTACTTTGTCAGAAGTTCCGAAGTGTTAGTGTCCAAGGAAAGACTCCACAAATTTTCCAGGTCCTATTGCGACTCCCAGTCACAGCTTCTGCAGCTTTCTTCACTGGGAGGCAACATTTATTAAAAGAAAAGCCGTCAGAGTGTCGTGTCCTACCATGTGGTAATGCACATTGACCAGATAAAATCATCTCCCTGTTACCAGAGGGCCATTGCATAATTTTTTCATGTGTGCTGAACTTGCTTTTCTGCGCTTGAGCTATCAAGTTGGAATTTTGAGGCTTCATCTCGATTTTGGAGGCACGTCGAATCCATAATAGGATGGAGACCATAAGAATTCATTAATAATACAAAAAGGAATTTAAATTTCTATAATTAAATGCTTCAATTCCTAGTGTGGTGAACATGGAAGAGAGACCAAGCAATTATGACCTTCGGAGCCTCGGTCGTCCTAAAAATTTCCATTCCAGCGAAAAATTAATAGTCCCAATGTTTCCCACCCGCCAACTGCTTCCATTAATCATGTTTGAGATGTGGAGGGCATTTATTCCATGGAACAAGGCGTGTTCGTTTACATTCCCTGGATGAAGGCACGGAGTGGAGTGGAACGCTAATACTGTCAACTCACTAGGGCATCGGACATCGATTGGGAATGGTGGACCTCGGACGAGGTGTTGGGAAATGAAGATGAATTGAGTGAAGAGGAAAAAAGATAAACCCATTGTGACACACTTGCATTGCTGGGACAGGGACCCTGTCCCTGTCTTTGCTAGAAGACTTTGTCCAGTTTTTTGGATTCCAATAGAGCTTGGCTAAAAATATCACTCCAAATACCATCTTCTCTGACTGATCTTTTGGGTAGTAGTTCTTCAGGGGCACAAAGACTTCCCACTCCTCTCCAAGTGCACTGAGGAAGACCTTCAAAGTCATTTCCCGACTCCAGTGAGTGATCCAAGACTCGGCTTGTCAAAGAAATCAAGGAAAGCTGTGACCAGGAAGCCGTAGGGCTTGCTGCTGCACGTTCTCGAAAAGCGAAAAAAAAATTAAAATCAAGCATACATTGTGGAGAAAGCTACCCAAACAACCCCAACTCGAACGGATAAAACGAGATATATCTTTGCATCGACTAGAACAGTCCATCCGTATTTCCCAGACGGGATCTTGTGATGGGATATTGTGAGGGGGTAAACGTCAGAATTACAGAAAGAGTGCATCCCGTTACATGGTACATAATTATAATTTTAAAACCCTTAAAAGTGCGACGGTCAATTTTTCATGTTCACAGCGCAAACGGCTAACAATTAGTATATGACATATATTATTATCCGCTTAAGAGTACATAAGTCCCACTTACATTCCCAAAAGTCAATTGAACGTATCAAAATTTTCCTGCTAACATTTTTCTAGGAATGTGTCTCAATCTCAGGGTTCTAGAGGTTACATATTCATACATGCCAACATGGACAAATGAGAAAATGACTGAGACTCCAATGCTTCAGGAGTCCCAAGTAACAAGTCAACATTAAGAATGAGAGAAAAAAATTACGCTCCTCAGAAGTACTAACACAGACGGCAAAAACGTTCTCATCACACAGGTCCGACTTTAAGAAAGAGATAGAATCGACACAATATCGATGTGGCCTTGATCCTGACTTGGGGATTCTGTAATACTGACAAATAGAGAGCTGTCTATTTCCTGTCCTTTCTCTGCGAACGTGTCTCCGTCTCATTTTTGCAACCGCCGATCTAAGATGAGCTCCAAAGATCCACAGAAAATGAAAAGAAGCATAACTCTAACCATTCTCGTCTATTCCTTCGCAGTGCTCCTCACTGCACTTCAGGTGAGACTCCCATTCTGTACACTGGCGAGTACCTTGTCCTGACTGTATTAAACCTAACAGGCGCGGCAGTACTTGGAGCGATACCAAAGTAAGCCGACGTCGACTACCTATCGGTTAGACGAACGACAGGATTTTCCGGCACCCAAAATCACTGTCTGTCCAACGCCATCGTTCAAGAAAAGTGAAACGGAACTGGAATCTTTCTATAAGTCCAACTTCTCCACTTTCGTCGAACGTTTTCGATTCCTTCCAAACGAGGCAATTAAACGATGCAAATTGGATATGACTTTGGATTGCTACCCACTTCCAGGATCAAGTTCGAGTGACGTCTTCCAAAGCGAAGGCAAGTCAGAAATCTCAGAATTCGCGAAAAAATTATATACTGATTTATGATAGTTTTGGGACTGTATGGGTGATTTGGTCCATGATAGCGTTACATATCAAGACCTGAGTGTTCATGTCAAATAAAATAGTTCATGGCCATTTTAAGGATAAATATATCTGTGGGAACCTAAATTCATATTTTTGTACGTCTCATCTAAAAATCTAGGAGTATCATACGATTCGTAGGGAGAGCATTTTACTGATGAGCGTTATATTAAACTACTTCTCTTGGAGCAGTTGGGGAATGGCGATCCACATTATTCATCAACGCGGGAGGAGATAATTCAAAGAATTACGAATTGAGCCTATGTTACACATTGCATCCCAATGCGGCAATAGGATTCGGAGGGGAAAACTCCGGCTATTTTCTCCAATTCGAAAGCCCCCAATTGCCCCAAACCATTGACAGAGTGTTCTGGGAAGTAAACATCCATCGAGACCTAGAATGGGCAGCCATGTACCTTATGTCGTCTTATACACCAATCAGAGTGAAGCCAGGTACGCATAACTACGTGATCCTCTCAGCCAAAGATGTGAATCAACTCAGCACTCAGACCTATCCCTGCGAGTCCATGGACGGATACAGCAGAGACAAGGTAAGAAATGGGTTACATCACATGACTTTTTAGAACTATTTCTTACATTATTTCTTAACTTCCTTCGTGTAGTGCATGGACACATGCCTATCGGAATGGATCCTCCCTCAATTGCCGTGTCGACTTCCGTCGATGAACGTATCTTTGCCGGTGTGTGATAACATGGGCGAAATCGTGAATCATACACGCACCTATCACCTTTTGTCGACAAAGGTGAGCCAGTCTAATTTGAATTGCTCCTGCCCGCCACCCTGCAATCGTCTCCGCTACACAGTGGAAGTGTCGCCTCCGAGTGACGCTTTCGACAATAATGGCTATGTCTGGATCTATTTCTCTGAGGATATCCTCGAAGTTCTGGTCGAGAAAGAGGCCTACGATCTCATCCAGGCGGTGGGGGAATTCGGGGGTTGCCTTGGTATGTTCCTTGGCATCTCCCTCGTCTCCTTATACGAGTCACTCGACCGAGTTATCCGATTCTTTGTCGCAAAACGTATTGGCATTGAATGATGATCTGTTTGGAAGATTCCGACTTGGACTTCGAAAATTTTGAAAGCTTTCGATGCACCTTGCTATGGCTCCACAAGTGCAAGAGTTTTTAATTCACATCGTGAACTGTGTTATGATTTTGCCTTTGCATTATTTCTCATGGAAGACGAGCA
>CAJPEV010002206.1:0-31317 GCA_905338385.1 Darwinula stevensoni | reverse complement strand
TTTGCATCGACTAGAACAGTCCATCCGTATTTCCCAGACGGGATCTTGTGATGGGATATTGTGAGGGGGTAAACGTCAGAATTACAGAAAGAGTGCTAGGGCAATGTACCATGTATTAATATTAAAATTTTGGGAATTTTCACGCTGCCAGTTAAAAAGTACAAGTGTCGCGTTTGCCGATTGTTAATCATATACTGTATATAATAATAGGCGAATTCTCATGCTAAGTCCCACTTACATTCCCAAAAGTCAATTGAACGTATCAAAATTTTGCTGCTAACATTTTTCTAGGAATATGTGTCTCAATCTCAGGGTTCTAGAGGTTACATTCATACATGCCAACATGGACAAATGAGAAAATGGCTGAGACTCCTATGCTTCAGGAGTCCCAAGTAACAAGTCAACATTAACAATGAGAGAAAAAAATTACTCTCCTCAGAAGTACTAACACAGACGGCAAAAACGTTCTCATCACACAGGTCCGACTTTAAGAAAGCGATAGAATCGACACACCATCGATGTGGCCTTGATCCTGACTTGGGGATTCTGTAATACTGACAAATAGCTGTCTATTTCCTGTCCTTTCTCTGCGAACGTGTCTCCGTCTCATTTTTGCAACCGCCGATCTAAGATGAGCTCCAAAGATCCACAGAAAATGAAGAGAAGCATAACTCTAACCATTCTCGTCTATTCCTTCGCAGTGCTCCTCACTGCACTTCAGGTGAGACTCCCATTCTGTACACTGGCGAGTACCTTGTCCTGACTGTATTAAACCTAACAGGCGCGGCAGTACTTGGAGCGATACCAAAGTAAGCCGACGTCGACTACCTATCGGCTAGACGAACGACAGGGTTTTCCGGCACCCAAAATCACTGTCTGTCCAACGCCATCGTTCAAGAAAAGTGAAACGGAACTGGAATCTTTCTATAAGTCCAACTTCTCCACATTCGTCGAACGTTTTGGATTCCTTCCAAACGAGGCAATTAAACTATGCAAATTGGATATGACTTCGGATTGCTACCCACTTCGAGGATCAAGTTCGAGTGACGTCTTCCAAAGCCAAGGCAAGTCAGAAATCTCAGAATTCGCGAAAAAATTATGTACTGCTTTATGATAGTTTTGGGACTGTATGGGTGATTTGGTCCATGATAGCGTTACATATCAAGACCTGAGTGTTCATGTCAAATAAAATAGTTCATGGCCATTTTAAGGATAGATATATCTGTGGGAAGCTAAATTCATATTTTTGTACGTCTCATCTAAAAATCTAGGTGTATCATACGATTCGTAGGGAGAGCATTTTACCGATGAGCGTTATATTAAACTACTTCTCTTGGAGCAGTTGGGGAATGGCGATCCACATTATTCATCAACGCGGGAGAAGATAATTCAAAGAATTACGAATTGAGCCTATGTTATACATTCCATCCCAATGTGGCAATAGGATTCGGAGGGGAACGCTCCGGCTATTTTCTCCAATTCGAAAGCCCCCAATGGAATAAAACCATTGACAGAGTGTTCTGGGAAGTAAACATCCATCGAGACCTAGAATGGGCAGCCATGTACCTTATGTCGTCTTATACAACAATCAGAGTGAAGCCAGGTACGCATAACTACGTGATCCTCTCAGCCAAAGATGTGAATCAACTCAGCACTCAGACCTATCCCTGCGAGTCCATGGACGGATACAGCAGAGACAAGGTAAGAAATGGGTTACATCACATGACTTTTTATAACTATTTCTTAGATTATTTCTTAACTTCCTTCGTGTAGTGCATGGACACATGCCTTTGGGAATGGATCTCCCCTCAATTACCGTGTCACCTTTCGTCGATGAACGTATCTTTGCCGGTGTGTGATAACATGGGCGAGATCGTGAATCATACACGCACCTATCACCTTTTGTCGACAAAAGTGAGCCAGTCTAATTTGAATTGCTCCTGCCCGCCACCCTGCAATCGTCTCCGCTACACAGTGGAAGTGTCGCCTCCGAGTGACGCTTTCGACAATAATGGCTATGTCTGGATCTATTTCTCTGAGGATATCCTCGAAGTTCTGGTCGAGAAAGAGGCCTACGATCTCATCCAGGCGGTGGGGGAATTCGGGGGTTGCCTTGGTATGTTCCTTGGCATCTCCCTCGTCTCCTTATACGAGTCACTCGACCGAGTTATCCGATTCTTTGTCGCAAAACGTATTGGCATTGAATGATGATCTGTTTGGAAGATTCCGACTTGGACTTCGAAAATTTTGAAAGCTTTCGATGCACCTTGCTATGGCTCCACAAGTGCAAGAGTTTTTAATTCACATCGTGAACTGTGTTATGATTTTGCCTTTGCATTATTTCTCATGGAAGACGAGCAATGATACCATAGGGCGTATTATGTGACAGTCGTTCTCGCCTAGATCATATGTTGTTGCACCTCATTGCGAGACGAGGTTCTGTCTCATGTGAGGCTCGAACGTCGAAGTATCGTCGCAGTAACAGCAGTACAAAGGTTCTGCCAGAGTTCCCACTCTCAAAAATGCATGGCGACATGCGACGTACTTGGCGACGACACGCATGAGAAGGGAAGCAAAAGGGCACGACTGAGATATACCGTCGTTAGCTTAATTTTTTCCTCTAAACAGAAACTGCGTTACAAGTAAAATCCTGCCTGGAGTAGGAAGTCAATGTTAGAACGAATTCGCTCATCAAGGCCGGGGGGGGGGGGGGGATAGAGGGTCATTCAGGAATTGCGAATCGAAGAATGTCATTAAAATTTCAGTTCCTTTGTCTTTGCGGAAAGAGTATGCGTGCTTCTTAGCAGCACATGTGGTAGCAAAGATTATGGATCGCTTGAATAACGGGAAAGTGTTTTTTTTTTCTTTTGCTGACGCTCCTCTATTAACATGCATGCACTCATGGGCACTTCAATTTTTTGAGGTTTGAGTCGGTTCGAGTGGTTCGAGTCACTCGTGGACGCTATCCTTTAGAGGCTTCACTCGTTTCAAAAATCGCAAGTTATGCTTATGGATTGATAGCAGGGATCTCAAGAAACGAAATTCTGTGATTAAAAATTGTAGACATCGTGTGTCCAATGTGTCCAAGACCAAATGAATTTTTCTACTGGATCTTAACACCGAATCGATATTTTCATTAACGCAATGAGTTAATATGTTGTGACTATTCACATTCAGTTTCTGTCACAGAGAAGGAGAGTACTTAGACTCATGAGATACGCATTTGTTTTTTGCTAGTGCATGTTATCACTCTTTAGTGTACTAGCTTGAACACAAATTTTATAATGAGAGGTAATACTTATCAGCGATGGTCTCATCGCATTGCATATGTTCATTTATTCAGGAAATAGTGCGTGAACCCCATGCTTGTCCTCGATCTATGAACTCCATACGTATTCGCATGGTGTGAATCCCATAAATATTTTCGATGTGTTAACTCCATACATATTCTAATGCATGAATTCCATATATATTGTTTTAATTAGTGAATTCCATGCTTATTATCAATAGCTAAACTTCTCACTTATTCCCGATGCGTCAACCCCATGCATTTTCTGGATGTGTGGCCTCCGTGCATATTATCGATCAGTGAACCCCATCGAGATGAATGAATTTCATACATCCTCTCAATTCATAAATTCCATGCTCATTCCCGGTGTGTGACATCCCTATATATTATCGTTCTTTGAACCCCATACATATTCTCAATGCATAAATACCTTACATATCCTCATTTCATTTATTCCATACATTGTTTCAATTGGTGAATTCCATACTTAATCTCGATTGCTATACTCCTTACTTATTCTCGATGTGTGAACCCCATTCTCATTCTCGATGTGTGAACCCCATTCTCATTCTCGATGTGTGAACCCCATTCTCATTCTCGATGTGCGAACCCCATACCTTTCCTGAATGTGTGACCAATTGTCACTGTCATTTCTGTCAATCAATCTGACCTCCGTACATATATTTGATCTGTGAGCCCCATCTTGATTAATAAATTCCATACATACTCTCAATTCGTGAATCCCATACATACTCTCAATGAGTCATCTCCATACATATTCTCGATGCACATTTGCCATACCTATTTTGAATTAGTGATGCTACTATTACACCACTGAATCCAGGACATCCAGTTGTCTCTCTAAATGCCATCCTCATCTGTCACAAAATATTTTTAAGAGAAACGTTTCCCCCCCCAATTTGTACCCCAGGGCATGTACCTCCAAAGTCAGAGTTTTTCTTAACTCTACATCCCAAAAGGTACTTGTGTACCAAGTTTCAGATTTCTAACCCTTCTAGAACGTGGTTAGAATTAGCGTCAGTCACGATCGTCTATATATATTAGATATGCTGCAGACTGCTTAAACTCATGTAAGTGATGGGTACCTCTGCTGTGGCATAGATGGGGATATTGTCGCTCCAAGCTTCCAGTACAGTATATTCACAATCCAGTAGGAATTTAAAGATTTCGAAATTATTTGTCTGTTAGTTATTTCATTGCAAAAAGGCAGCGAATTTATTATACTTTTAGACGCCAAAACATACAAAAAACAAATTTTAATTTGTACAGTACAAATTTTTTAAGTATGAGGAATTTCAAAAAGTTATGTTTGGTTAGTGCAACTTAGGTTTCCCCAGTTCTCCCCTTAAATTAATGCTTACAAACTGCTACTTTCACTATTGGTTTCATTTCTAAGACGTAAATAATTTTTTTTCTCTTAATTTAAAGCTTTTCACAAACATTGCTTATATTACATGTTTCCAACAATTTTAAATGTGGCAATGAATGAGTAGGTTCCACATCTCCAATAAGTTTGGAAAAACGAGAGTTTCATTGAGTCAACTTTTTACTCTAAAGTAAAAAAAAACCTAAAAATTTCTGGAAGCATAAATTACCTATTTTCCTGTAGCTCCCTCATGTAGCAATTATTTTCACTGAACAGCTGGCTTTGAATGGATCACTAAGTGACCTGTAATGAGACAAAAATACACTTTTAGGGGAGACTATGAGGAAAATATTTTGAAACAATGCACAAATTTCATATACTTTTTTTGCCTAAACATTCTCACAGCATTCAGCTGTCAGAAATACTCATTTTCCTTATGTTAATATCACGGTTTCTCACATTTTTGACCCTTATTCTGATAATAAAGCAAATATTTTTATAGAAAGCAATTGCCATTCTTTTCGTGGATATTTTCCTGTTTCTTTAGAATAAAGCTTCAGAAAGTGAAGGGAAGAGCTGCACAAGAGGAGTAGAAAGGCTGGCAATTCAGAGCTGAAGGGTTTTAAGGTAAAATGTGAAGTCATTGCTATTGTGAAAACTTTTAAATTGGAACCTTTTGATGCAAATTTTAATGGAGTTTAGATGCAGAGACAACTACTTCAAATAGTAGTATCCGTCTAATCGGTTAACGAGGTCGAACATGCGAACCGTCTTTATTATATGAAACCAACGCAAAGCATTTTTCACGTGCGACGCAATTTGATCATTAGATTTGTATAGGATGCAAACATCACATAATCAAATTCATCACCACATTACATTATTATTTGTCATGCTCTACACATTGATGTAAACACTGATAGTGACTGAGCGGCCCTTCTTCTCCCCAACATAGTCGAAATTGCCCATGTATAACAATTAATAAATACGTAGTTAGGCAAAAGGAGGACATTTTAATACAATGTAGTAACCCGTGCTTTCTTGTACCAGCATGAAAAAATATATTGTTCACATCAACAATGGGGTTTTTGAGAAGAAAAATATTTTCCCCTTATTTTTTTAAAAGCAAATGATAAATTTCTCAATATCTTACTAGGTATTAAGGATACAAATGCCAAATAACACTGAGAGAATACATAAATGAAAGTAACTATGGAAAATATATTTCATTATAGATGGGATTCGTGTTTAACTTTCGGGGGAAATCTCTAAAGCCGACGAATTTTGCTGTTTCGATAAATTTGAAATTTAAAAATGAAATATTTATAAAATAAAAATCTAGTATCTTCCAAAATGTCTATATAGTACGTTCTTTCAAGTAAGCGATATATTAGTTTTAGCAGCCTAGGTAAATTAGTTTAAAATATACAATACACCGAAAGTGGCGGAAAACAGCGATTTGGAAAACACCGTTTTTAGGGCCCTTCACTCATGAAAGTTTTTCACCATAATCACCACAGATACTGAGGTGAATTAGCTACCATACTTCATCACTTGGTTGGGAGGGCTACATTTATATATATTTGAAGAAGTCGAATATCATGACCTGCCATGAAAACTATGGAACTGTCCTATTTAAATAACACCATCCAAGTATACTTTTGACTGTCAATATACGAGCATGCACTCTCCTGATGCCTCAAGAAATGTATTTTTCAGTTTCTTGTTGAGATGGATGGATTGGAAGAAAAATTTCAAAAAAATGAATTAAGTCCTTTATTCTATCGCGAACTGTAAGTAGTACCTTAACATTCGAAAAAAGGGCCATGGAAATCAGTCCAATCGAATTGCTTCAATCAAGAGTAAATTTAACTCATTCGGAGAAGAAACATCATTAGGGGAATGGTATGCACAAACGAACTTTTCTATATTAATGTATGAACTTAAGAACGACAGCGTGGACCTTACAAACTTATAGGCTTCACCATGTCATGATTGCATAGATTACCTAAGTATGCTTTTTTTCTAATACTAAGACTATTCAGAAATTACTACTTATTCGAGTCGATACGCGCCCACTACACTGTACATAAAAACAACATCCATGATGTAGGCGCCTAACAAGGAACAACTTACCCACGCTACCACTAGTTAAAAAATGAGAACTTGAATTATGGTAAAACACTTTTTTTTAAACCTATATTCCGCCCGAATTTGATACGTAAGTTCGCCACAATTCGATTTGGACATTTGGTCACTTTTACAGTCACTTGTGCAACATGTACGCCCGTATAAAGAAAATGGCCTATGTGAATTGAACATAAAGACAAATCATATAAGTCACCACTCAGTGGATACAAGCGAATCAGCTCTACTCGGTTTTTAGTCTCAAGGACAGTTCTGGGAGTGGACCGTTTAATAAAACGGTTGTCCATTGCATACCGTGGTGCAACTCGTATGTAAATATTTCACGATATGGTGCAATTGACGCTCCATGTCGCATGTCATCACCTAACCTCAGTCTAACGACTGCTTTTGGGAAATTTCTCGCCGTGGAAAAATCCCTATGCAATCCCCTTCACAGTCTGACCTCAAATTGAAGATATATCAACGGTCCGGTTCGACTGATTTTACTTTTATCTTTCTAAAAAAAAAAACCATTATCCCTAACCTATAACCATTCCTCCATACCAGTATGCTATGCTGGAACAAAGTAACTTATTCAGAGAGCAACAGCCTCCCTAGGAAAACATTTAGGATTTAGGATCCAAACCACTGAATATAGAGCGCAAAAAATTATTTTACACCAACATTATATTACAAAAAATTAGCGTGAATGGATGAATTTCTCAAGTAAAAGCTTTACTTATATTATTATCGCGAATAACAATTGTATACGATTGGGGTTTCCCCAATATAATGTGATTTTGGCAAATTAACAGTGTTGGAACATATATCAATTTAATGTGTTTATTTCGCAAGATTGAAAAAAATTTTTTTAAATGGATTACGTTAGGTCAGCTTAGGTTATGCTAGGTTCAAGTTCCTTTGCATTTAAAGAATAACTAGTGGCCTGCGACCACTTTGCTGGCCGTATAATGGACGGGAATTTGAAAATGCTTACAAAACGATGTGAAGCATTTCGCTCCTGCAATCCTGCGCTTAGGATTCGCTGCCTTTCCTATTCCGCGATATGTGCGGTCCTAAGCTCCCTTCATGCAACATTCACTGCTGCGCGCTATTCATTACTCAATCTAACCCAACGACCACCAAAGCTAGCTGTTTCTAAAGTACCGTTTTCTGCAAATCGCACTGCGACAGCGTTGGCGAATGTGTTCTCTGTGCCAACACCAATCGGTTCATCTGCGGCGACTACATCATCGCCGTCATGTGCAATCTCCACCACTAATTCTTCTTTGCGTTCAACCACACCATCGCGAATATCGTCACCGTCAATGTTGACAGCAGGAACGACCCGTTTGCGCGACATATGAAACCGAACGTTTACGTTATATTGTTTACTTCAAACGTGAAATCCCTAACAAATAACCGGCCGTGACATGAAGTGCAGGGAAGCATTGCATGGTTGCGACTGCGCGAACTGCCACACCTGACCTAAAAAAAACCTCACAGTGAAACCGTGCATCAACAAATAATGTCTTGGAGTGGAGAACCTTCGGTCAGTTTATGGAAACCCGATACACATTCACAGTGAGCTGCGTCAATCAATAATTGGGTGCCGCCAAGTATGAAGTCTATGTAGATAAGATGCCAAAGCGTATCGCCTAGAATAGCAGTCTAGTAAACATGGCGCTTCAGGCCATTGTTGACCTAGTCTATGGCCTAATATGGCGTCGTCGACAGTGGGCGTCCAAATTGGAGAAAGTTTGCTATTTATTCCTGTACATGTCGAAGTTCTAGCCGATGCGGCAGCCGGTTGAATTTCTCCTGCAATTATCAATTGATTTCCATTACGTTCTTGCCGAATTCGGAGTAAAGCCTAGGAGACGGTACAAGATTATCAAGAGTCTAACGTTCATCAGTCATTACCTCTAACTCCTTTCAATTTGAATCGATCACGTTCGAGACAATCCAGCTGACACACGACCGAGGTGACAGCACCGCAGGGGTGTTTTCGACTGTGAAAGCCTTTAAATCACCCGAAAATATAATTCAATATAAAAAAAATACACAATTGCCAAGAAATGCGGGCACTTTTTACTGGATATACAATTATCTCTTCTTTCATATGGTTTAAACCACGTTTCAATCTAATCTAGGATAACTAAGTAATTAATAATCAAAAGGAGGGCGGGACTCTTGACATCGTATAGTAATTGCCATCGACAGGGTGAGTCTATTAAATTAACATTTTAGTACACCAAAGTTTTTATGGTCTAGCCTATGTCATAGAACGCAATAGCCTTTTAGGCCACGGATGACTGACAGCCATACACCATCGCTTTCGGCATGTTTCAATTTTTATGGCCTATCCTATCGCCTAGAATGGCGGAGCCATGTAGGTCCGGCGCTTTAAGTCGTGGATGGCCGGGCCTATGGCCTAGAATGACATGGCATTGTAGGCTTTTGTGTTAGGAGTGATAGCCGCCACAACTTTCTGCCACTCTCAATAAAATTATTAATATTGTGTCTTGAGGTAACTTACTTCTAGCAAGAAAAGAGAGAAATTCATTCAAACAATAAATATGAAATCAAACATTGAAATTATTCATCCAATTCAGTATATTCTGAATGTAAATGAATTCATGGAGTTGGGAATCACATACTCATATTCGTTCTGTGTACTAGTTCAATTCATGGGCAAAGCCAATTTACCTTAAAAAATTTTGCATTTTTCCTGACGTATTTTTGAGACGTGAATCCAAATGTATTCAAATTCTCACTAGATATTACAAAAAACAATGTAACCTAACTAACCTATCATGAGTTTNATTCGTTCTGTGTACTTGTTCAATTCATGGGCAAAGCCAATTTACCTTAAAAAATTTTGCATTTTTCCTGACGTATTTTTGAGACGTGAATCCAAATGTATTCAAATTCTCACTAGATATTACAAAAAACAATGTAACCTAACTAACCTATCATGAGTTTTGAAACCATTCACATCTAGAGGAAAAGTATGTTTTGGATTCAAGAGTGAAAACTTACAGGGTGTCTAAAAAAAGTTAGTTGCCATTTTTCTTGAATTATAAACAACTAAAAAGGATATTATTTATGCATCCATGAAGAAGGAAGATTAATCTCTCGTTTGCAACACAGAATGAAAATTGATCGGTTTTGAAGAGAGATGTGAGACTGCTAATTAAATTTGAAGAAATATCGCACCCACGCGAGTACCCCAACAGGAATCTCGAAACTATTGTGAAAGGCCAGGCAGAAAAAGGGGAGTCCAGGCGGAAGAAGGCTATAAAGGAAAAGAAAGCGAAGCTCTAGGCTAGATTTTTGGGGTGTAGGTCAATTCGTAGATGCCCATATGTGGAAATAAAACTTCCCTCACCAGGGACAATTTGGGCATCATCATCTCTGTACATGCTGAACGTCGTCTGTAGGCTGCTTGGCCTATAGCTTAGTTCCAATAGCTTTGTCGCATTTTGAGCCAATCATTAACAGACGATGGCGTGTGCAGAGAGACTTCAGCTGGGTTTGTCCTTGGAATGGGTAGTACTTCCAAGTTCTATGTAATACTCCTGGCACGCTAGGTTGACTGCAGAAACAGGTTTTAATAGCTGTTGATGCTCTAGGCCGGCCGTGCACCCGCTGACGAAGCCGGTCGAAAGGCGTCAAAATCTAGCCTAGGGCTTCGTTTTCTTTTCCTTTATAGCCTTCTTTCGCCTGGACCCTTATTTTTCTGCTTGGCCTTGCACAGTAGTTTCGAGATTCCTGTTGGGGTACTCGCGTGGGTGCTGGGCTGTGGTATTTTGGCGAAAACTAGTGTCCACAAAATTTTTCCATGGATATCCACAAATAGGAACCACGTGAAAATCAATACTTTTCCATATAAGCTATTGTTGGAAAATTATATATTTAACATTTTAGCTCATGTGGATCAAGCTATTAGAAGTGGTCTCTCATAGAAACCGATCAAGAGGTTTTAGGATTTCCCCAGCGACCGTATTGCAATATTCCTGTGGAAAATTTCCTAAACCTGTCCCCAAACCGGTGCCTTTACCGTATATCATTTTCAGCTTCAGTATTCTCCAAACAGCAACAAACAGATTATTGTTGCTAGAATTGATAGGAAGAAGGTTCTTTAGATTTTTCCCACGGTAATGATATTAAATCAGACTGAAACAGAACTGGCTTCAAATGCATATTGAAAATTTGTACTTTTTTAGGAACTTTTCGGTACACTTTTTGAAACCCCTTCTACACCTTATATTTTTCTCGCCCTCTAGCTTTAGAAAGACTTAAGGAACAAAAAGAGGTGTTATTTCATTAATTTTGCTTTTGCTGTCATGAGAAAAAGACTGCGATTGACGCTGGAGCAACGAAAAAAAATGCAACCCTGATAGATGTATTTGAGAATCCCAACAAAGGTAAATTGGAGTTTTGGAGATTTTCAAATGCCAAATCAAGCCTCAATTGATGTAGGGAAAGAGGACTTTGAGGCACTTTCAAAACGCAGAAAAACCTCAATTTTTGAGAAAGATGATTCCAAATGACATGCTATCCTTTAGTTAATGTTACTTCTTTTTGTGTGTGAACTGTTTCATAAATTCATTGAAATGGAATCGTGGCTCATGGGATACCCTTTAATGTAATAGCTTCGAATAAACATGCCCTTCCAGCATGCATATACGAGGTCTGATGAAAAGGTTCTGGTACTTTCTTGTTCAAAAATGAACTGCGTTATATAGGGGGCAAGGACTAGTGTTTGTCGGAGTGGAGGGGAACCACACGCATGTTGAAACCTCCTTTGCACTAGGATTAACCAGTCGCGAATCACGAGTGTTGAAATCCGGTCGTCTCTGTGCTCTTCGTAGAATTTTCCATCATGCATAATGATCCTGTTGCATCATGAGTTTGTCCCACAAGGCCAGACAGTTAACCAAGCTCACTGCAAATATGTTTTGACCCTTCTGCAAAAAAATAATCAGGAGAAAACGGTCCCAACTTTTCCAAATATTTTTGCTGAAAAAAAATTCCTGCATTGCCCCATTCTCCCTATTCACCGGACTCCGCGTGACTTTTTCCTTTCCCTAATATTAAATGAAAATTCACCTGAAAGGAAACATATTTGAAGGCATTGCAAACATCAAGGAAAATTCGATAAGGCAGCTTAAGAGTCTTGCACTCCAAGACTTCCAGCACTGCTTCCAGATGTTGCAGGAGCGTTGGGACAAGTGCATAGCATCGAGGGGGGAATATTTTGAAGAGGACAACAATTAATTTTAATGTATTTCTAAACAATTAAGTTTACGAATAAAAGTACTGGACCTTTTTGATCAGACCTCGTAGGACATAACGGCAATTAAAGTTTTTACTATCATAATACTAGGTACATTCATAATCATAAAATCACAAGTAACTGAAAAAATGTCAATCACCAAGGCATTAATTTTGAGCAATCTTTTTTTCTATGGTGAAAAAGTTGAACTGAAGTCGAACATTAATATGGAAAAATTATTGAAGACTAGGATTCCCTTCCATATGCATTTAAAGGCATATCTTGAAAGCTAATACTTGTAGGAACCTCAACTCCTGGCTTTTCTGTTTTTTTTTCACAACTGCCGTTGCAAAAAGCGTTTATAAATAAAATACCTAGATGATAGTACCATGACTCATTAGGGTGAGACAGGGATGAATGACATGACGCTGGAATTTCTCGCTAAAATCAGCTACGACCATCCTGTATAAATATATTCATTTATTCCATATCTCATTCATAGGATATCAATAACTGGAGGTAACGAACATAGATGCTAACGGTATCGGGCCGGCGCATTCGTCAACTGTGGCAAGAGTAGTTTCATGGCTTCATTCAGACAGCAACAGAAGACGTTTGCAATTCGCGAAGGTATTGCATGTGTAATTTCCATAATAATGTTCAAGAGTCGCAACATCTGTTGAAATGAATTGTAGTGTATTCCAGGTCATTCGGCCATTTTTCTAAACCCTGAGACGAGAGCCTCCAGCAATAATTTAGGCTTTTTAATTTTTTTAAGGTATACATTCATGCACATTTCACATTTTCCTATAGGAAAAGGAATCAAGATGCAAGAATTGCAAGTTTTCAAGTCTGGGTCGACTGAGAACTTACGAAGGAATAGGAATGTTAGAAATCGAGAAAGATCTCAAAATATATATGGGTGCAAACGTAACCAAAACTCTGAAGGACGCTGCAGACACTTATGTGCAACGAAACTACCCTGAAGCCTACAGCAAGGCTTATTCCCTACCCGAAGGATTCATCTTGAGTAAAAGGAAATTCAAAGACCAGTTGAAAACAGCTGCCAAGTGTATGGAAGTATTGGATATGCCTCCAGATCAGCTTTCTATCGCCAAGGTGTTTACTAGAGTCAAGGATGCCTTCAAGGATGTTCCATCCCTCACACTCGCTGGTTATGCCTTCACTGACACCTTGCTCAAGGGCATCAAACAACAACAGAAAGAGAAATACATTAAAAAGTTTGCAGTCCCGAGAGAATGCTTGAATCCTGGTGATCATGATATATTCGCCTTTGGAATATTTGGCAATGAAATTTTGGGAATTTTTTTCCAAGTCAAAGGAACGACATCCGAGGCGAGTCTGAATACAATACGTAAGTCGCACAAGACAGCCATCCAGCAATTGCAAAAAGACATTAATATATTTCGGACCTTTTTCAGGAAATATACTCTTCCCTTTGTGAAATTGGTTGGTTTTGCTGCTTTTCCCATGCTTTCGAATTCAACTCTAGAGAAAGCGATTCCCTGTGATGAGTGCAGGGCACGAATCCTAAGCTCACCAGATCTGCATAGTCCAGACGATTTTAGAAGATTTTTGGTGAGGCAAGATATCAGGTTGGAGAATTCCACGGAACTGGATACCAACTCCCTAGTTACACAGACGTATAAGAATATCTTCGACTTATACATTTGTGCTGCATCTGCTGTGGACCTACCTCGCAACCCAAATGAGCTAACTGCTAAGTGTGAAGAACAAATGAAGACGATGTTGGTGATTCTTACTCCTTCACAACGAGAATTGGTCAGGAGAGATGCAGAGGTTATTTTCATGACTGGAGCTAGTGGAACAGGAAAAACATTCGTCCTGATAAAAAGAGCCATGGAATTGGCTAATAATGATGACGTGTTGGTGATTAATCTTGCTGGAGGACTTTTGACAGAGGAATACCGACATAAATTCGAAGGTGAGGGAAAATTAAATACCTTGACGTGACAAGCAAAACTAACAACTCAATGATGCGTGGACTCATAATGTAAAATGCGCATGAAGTCATGTAATGTGAACGTCTTGTTTCGTGCAATCATAAGTAACAAGCGAGATATTACGCAGTTTTGAAGTAATTACGAGGTATTGATTCCAATTTTTTTCCCTTAATAGTGGTCACTATGACTGCTATGTAATCTTCAGGTATGAAACATTAAGACCGGATGACCCAAAAGGTATGGAAACATTAAAAAATAATAATATCTTACTTAATTATGTCTCAAATAAAGTGCTGAAAACACTAAAATGAAGTGCAACTTAAACATGTTTCAACCTGCTATTGAAATTCCACATGGGCACTATTTTTGGCTCTGTAGACGTCCAAACGCTGTTTGAGCTCTTACCACAAATTACACAGTGTCATGTATAACTGTCTGGATAGCCGCAACAATTATTTTCTTCAGATCAGATTGGCGATTGCTTGTTCAAGAATATTTGACAATGTCATTCACATTGTCCCACAGAAAAAAAACCCCAAGAAGAATGGGTTCATTCTAGGTCTAAATTTCTAAGATGTCGCAACTCCACATTTTAACAAGCTAAACCATTGAAAAAAAAAACAGAACTGTGTATTGGACAAAGCAGGTTCATCCCATGGCCTCCAAGATTATCTGAACTAACCCTAGAGGGCTCTTTCTTGTGGGCTAGGTCAAGGAAATCACTCACAGGAGAAAAATGGACAAGTGATGAAATTCCAAAGAACAAAATCGTATGAGCTATCCTGATTGATATGCCTAACTCTCAGGAAAAGGTGTGGTAAGAGCTCGAACATCGCTTAGACATCTATAGAATCACTAATGGTGCCCATGTGGAATTGCAACAGCAGGTTGAACCATGTTTGAGTTGCACTTCATTTTACTGTTTACATTTCATTTGAGGCATTATTTAGAGAAATATTGATTTTTTGAAATGTTTTCATACCTTTCGGGACACCCTGTATTTCCTGTCACAGCTGGCGTAGTTTTTCGCTTCTAGCACTAGGGGGTAGTAATAGCAATCCAAAATAGCGGTTATGTAGGGGTCGCATTAAAAGCAGAGTGTTTTGATGGAATTTCTCACTGCAGAGGGAGAAGAACCGATAGCAATCCACAGCGTCCTCTTTGTACACGTTCCTGAGACGTTTGTGGATTGCTATTGGCTCTTCTCCCTCTGCAGTGAGAAGTTCGATCAAAGCTCTCTGTTTGTTAAGCTATCCCGACATATCCGCCATTTGGGATTGCTCCTTCTACCTCTGGTGGTAGAGCAAAAAACTTAGGCAACGGTGGCAGGAAATATAAATGTTTCAATCTTGGAGATACAGAGCAGTCGCACCAACTGTTATTCAGAAACAAATAAGAATCATTACTTTTGAGCTGACCCTCACCTCAAAAGTTGACCTACCTGACGACCAATACCGTCCTATTCCTTGGGAGAGCACCATTTTATAACTTTCACATTTCACTTTTCAAAAGTCGAATGAAACTGAAGGCACTGCGTCACAAGAAAGTATGACAACCCTCTTTCCATGTGGACGTTAGCATTACTCAAAGAATCAGCAGTATTTGAACGTGGGAACGACCTTGTTCAATGAGAAAGTGTCACTAGTTTCAATATTTATTTTCACCATACTTTCTACGAGGATATTGGACTGAACGCTTTCATGAAGCGTAATGCTTACCTAATGCAACAGCGAAGTGGGAGACCTGAGACGGCCAGTGACAAATCTCGCAAGACTCGGGTTGATTACTACATTAAAGAAGATCGGCGGATTACTCAAAGGTTCATGAAAATGTTCTCAAGTTTGTCAGCAATTTTCCTTAATCAGCCGATCTTGTTTAATCAAGTGAACAACCCATCATCGCTTACTGTCACAAGTCCCACTCCGCTGTTGGTCACACCAATTCGCTTTTCCTGGTTCACCATCTTTACAATTTTTGGCCCAACGACGAACCATGCTCTCATCAACACATTCATCACCAAAAACAACCTGCATTCGTCGATGAATATCAATCGGAGCCACTCCTTCCGTGGTGCAAAATTATGAAAGTAGAGGCATTATTTTTCATTCAACCCTCGCATTTTCTGCACTCCTGTGTCTAGTGTCTAGCATAGTTTTAATGCGGTACAATACAGTAGAGTTGGGCTCATGTGATTACGTCGCAAAATACTTGGACAAATAAATTCCAGCACCACGGGAAATGAAATAGCTGACTACAAGTATTACCAGCAAAAGTAGGATCGCAGCAATTTTCTTGGCGCCCTCTTTGATAAAATTAACCTTGAATGTAAGTGTGGACTTTGTGTGGTGTATTACCAATGGATTCGAAAAGCTTCCCCACTTTGTTCGGCATATTCGATTGCACACTATCTGGAATTCGTTGACTCTGACTTTCAGGCCAAGACATGGCATATTCGATTCTGCAAATCCAGCTCCTTGTTATTAATATATGGGATATCCATATGCTTTCATGAATTAATCCAGGATGAGCTTTCCTTTAATATAAAATATCGTGGGTGTGTTTTCATTTGTACGGATTGCGTTTCTTTCGATACAAAGTGTGTCCAATTAACGTGGAAAGTGATAAAAAGCGAATAAAATTATTCCTATTCGAGCAAACTGAACAAAATTGTCACATTTAGCAAATATTTAGCATGAATTGTGACACAATTCCAGCTACATCAAATGCACCAATTACGAGTTGTGAACTTCAGCGTGGCCATCATCGATTTCAAGCACTTTTTCAATCGTTCGCAGCATTCAAACAGCATTTTCTGACGAATTTCACCAGTAATGTCTACAAACGCATCAGTAAGTCGTTCCTTCAGATTGGCAATATCCCTCAGTTCGGTCGCGTAGAATTTCGACTTGACAAAGCCCCACATGATGGAGTCGCACCGCGTCAAGTTCGGCCCGCCCCACATTAGTTTGGCAAAGAAGTTCGTGCCTCGATGAACAAAAAGTTTCACGGTCGATGGATGGGTCGCTGATCGCGGACAATGCCCTGGCAGCTTATTTTCCTGACTTGGCGACGTACGACTTCTTCATGTGGGGCTTTGTCAAGTGAAATGTCTGCGCTACCAAACTGAGGGATATTCCCGAACGGAAGGAACGAATTACCGCAGTGTTTGTATATATTACTGCTGAAATTCATCAGAAAACGCTACTTGAATACCGCGAACGATTGAAAAAAGTGCTTGAAATCGATGGGGGGCACTTGAACGTCATAGCTTGTAATTGGTACATTTGACTTGAATGCAACTTTGTGACAATAAATGCTAAACAATTACGATAAATGGTGCGAACATTTTCCTTTGTTTACTTAAATAGGGATAATTTTATACGCGATTAAAATATTCCACATCAAATATTAGCCTAGAACTGAAGGCAAATGGAAGAGGATGTTTCTTTGAATATATGAATGCTCAATGAAAAATTTAAGTTTTCATTTTGCTCCAACAGGAACACAGATCGAGACGGTTGATGGGAGAGAGATGGGCCTGGAAGACAACCTTCAAGCATTGAAGAATTTTCTCTCTGACAAGGGGAAAGGAAAACACGTCCTCATTGATGAAGTCCCTATCACACTGGGATTTCAGGGCATCATCACCATAGACGCACTATCCAAACACTGGGAGTGGGTCGAGGATATCAAGAACCAAGTGAATTCAATCACGTTCTCCTTCCGGCCGAATGATCAGTCCTACACGAGAGATTTTCGCATCCAGGAGGTCAAGCTAGCCGGATTACATGAAATTACCATTCTCAATAGTGTGAAACGAAATACCCAACGTATATCTGATTTGTTTGTGGCCATTGGTAACTTTCCTAGGCGCTTTTTCGTATCATCTGAGCGCTCACTGGTGATGGAAAAAGAGGAATCGGGCGAAACATGGCTTCCCCGCTTGTTCCAAATCCCCTCTTGCTAAGGCTTACATCGCGAATGCAGGGGAAAGACAATATGCGAAGCCGTTAGGGCCTCATATGCCATTCATGCCATTTATGAGGAATATTCCAAGTCTTCTGATAATGTGCCGCTTTTTGTTGTCGTTGATAGTAAGGAGAGAAGAAACGCCCTTATGAACATATTCATGTCCTCTTACCCCACCCTGCCTTTTGTCTTCTCAGAGTCTGACAGCGATGACTCTGATGACTCTGATGACTCTGATGACTCTGATGAGTCCGATGACTCCGATGACTCTCCTGACTCTGACGACATCGATGACTTCAATTACTCTGGCAGAATGAAATTCCACGGAACGCCGACTCCGGAAACCTCATCTTCGCTCGTTTTTGTCACTGAGAATCAAATTATGGGATGCCATGTAAAGAACGTGACAGTCGTTCTGGATTTTCCATATTCACAGTGGAAGAACTACAATCGACTGATGGTGACCATCTGCGAAAACAAAATAATCGCGATTGAAGATGAAGAGTGGCTGACGGGGAAGTTTTCTGGCGCCATGAAGGCTATATCTGGATGGAAGATCGAGGAGGTAAATATAGATGTGGCTGATCTCAATCAAAGACTGGATACAATGTTGCGTAAATACGAAGAAAATGACGACCTTGAAGAAATTGACGACAGTGTTGATGAAGACGATTTCCCTGTTAAACCCTTCCCTCGAATAGATATCGACTGGGAGGAGAAGAATGAAGAGGAGATACGAGACGCAGAGAAAATGCATACTTCTTGGCTGAGTGGCATATTTGGCTCCCCAGGGTCTGGAAAAACGAAGAGAGTGTATATATTGATTGATCAAGTAACGAAACGTGGGGGTCATGTTCTCCTCCTTCATTGTGGGAATGTAATGTCTCAGGCAATCTATCGACAGCGATTCAGGGCTGAAAGGAATGTGATCATTATACACGTAGATTCAGAAGATGTTATGTCTCTGCAGGACATAATCGACAGTGACGCGGTAAAAGAAGCTCACGTGGAGTATGAGAGGAAGAAGGAGAAAGAGGTGAAGAAGAATAAAAAGAGAGAAAAGAAAAGGGGTAAAGAGAAGAAAAAGACAGGAAAAGAAAAGAAAGAGGAAAAAACCGAGAAAGTACAAGTCGCTCCACTAGTAGTGGTGGTTGAAGACTGTCCGTTGTTGAAGGAATTTTCTGGTTCTGTGGAAAAACTGAAAGAAATTAATATCAAGCTTATCCTCGCCTTCAAGCCCCATTCGGAATGCGATCCAGGGGACGCGGTGATGAAAGCTGTGAAAGTCCTGGAGGAATCAGGATGCTCCGCGATCGTACTTGGATCTAAATCGACCAATGTGTCTCTCCTGAAGTACATCCAGCGGCATGAGACTCGACAGCCTCTGAAATTAGAAGCAAAAAGTCTCTCTGTATCTTCTAAACCTGCCGGTCTCATCCCTGGTCCACCAGTTACATATATTGATTTAAAAAAGTACCGATGCCCAGGGAGCCACCAAGGATATATATGCAGGGGAGGGACATATTGTCTTAAATATGCAGTTGCTGTATCCTCCCTCTCCCAGGCTGCACGTTCGATGGTGGAAAACGATAAACCTTACATCCTAGTTTCAGATGAAAATTTGCTTGAGTCATTGCAAACCTGCAGTGAAGTCCAAGTGTCGCACCCAAAGGACTATCGTGGGTGTGAGGCTTCCGTCATCATCTCCGTAAACGTGAGTGACGAATGGCTTTTGGAGGTGATCTCCCGCTCCAGGACTCGACTTATCGTCATTGACACCATCCCTGATCATGAAAGCTTATGGGAGACCATGACAGAAGATGGGCGCGTAGATGCCGTAGATGACGCCTTATCTTTCATTGAAGACGATCTAAGAATACTATTGAGACTGAATGAGACGGAAAAATTCATCAGAGTAAGTCGCCTGCTCCCCTTTGCAAGTCGAATTTCTCTCGCGTGTGTCCCCATAATTTTCTAGCATTGAACTTGTGTGGAAATGCTGTTTTTTTGAAGGAATGGGACCAGAAGAGGAAAAATGAATAAATTAACAGTATATATTTTGGAAGCGCCCGAAGAATGAGACGAACATCCGAAATAATGATAATCAACTTAATCAACCTAAAACTCAGTGGCCCTCTCATCGCTATAGGCAGCAGCCCCTCTTTCCCATACTTTACGTGTCCCCACCTACAACCCGTAGAGGCTCCTTTCATCCCGCTGAAGGGAGGATGACTTCCTCGCCGGGATGAGATCTTCGCCCTTAAATTTATCGGCATTTTTCCGCATCGATCACAACCCTGTTCGCTTCGTCCTTAAAGACCATATCCATCACTTTGCGCGCAAGCCTACAAGTGGAATACACTTATATGAATACGGGATGGTAAAGACCTAACCGGCGGCATCCTTGCGATTCAAGAATAAGCCATCCTGTCTTGTCCCACCCTGTTGGGATCCAGCCACTTTCACCCTCTGGAGTTACTCTCCTTCGCCCGGAGGAAAACGGGACTCCAAGTTTTGTGTGGGTTTTCTCGCGTGAAAGCTCATATCGAAGTGTGAACATCCCTTAGTTATAGAGAGGGGGGGGGGGGGGGGGGGGGGGCTCAAGTCGTATAATGATTCTCTCTCTCCTATTTTCAAGAACTGTTGACTGTTTTCTGACTGTTGCTAAGGCCGGAGAGAATGTGCGAGCGTGAGACGGGCACCCAAATCCACGAATGTCTTCCACGAACTGTTTCTCGGGAATTCCAGAGCTCAGTCAGCAGCCCTAAAACTCAGCAGCCCTCTCAACGATATAAAACAGCAGTGTTTTCTCGCGTGAAAGCTCATATCGAAGTGTGAACATCCCTTAGTTATAGAGAGGGGGGGGGGGGGGGGGGGGTGCTCAAGTCGTATAATGATTCTCTCTCTCCTATTTTCAAGAACTGTTGACTGTTTTCTGACTGTTGCTAAGGCCGGAGAGAATGTGCGAGCGTGAGACGGGCACCCAAATCCACGAATGTCTTCCACGAACTGTTTCTCGGGAATTCCAGAGCTCAGTCAGCAGCCCTAAAACTCAGCAGCCCTCTCAACGATATAAAACAGCAGCACCTCCATATCGTTCTCGAAAATGACCTGTGGAAGACTTCCACGAACTTTCGGGTCGGTCTAAGCCTTGGGTGTCAAACTTCCGGCAAAACTATTTGATTTCTTCCGGTCTGCAAAGTCCTTTTCAACAGTTGCTTTTGAAAAAGCCTAGGCTATTTCAACCTGTTAGCAATTGAAACTTTGGTGCAAGATATGCTAATGGAGGCCCCACCACTCCTAAAGGGTTCCATCCGACCGCCAGCTCAGTCAAATTTGACACTTCTGGCCTAGGCTAAGCATGTAACAGTCAGGGTCGCCAAAATGAATTGTGAGGCCGAGGCAATACTCACGGGAGGGTCCCCTTTCCACTCTTCTCCCCTCCCTGCCGCTTCAAACATTCTCACTGAGTGTGTTTGAACTCTTCATTGCGAACGAACGCTACGCTAATAAACAATAGTACATACTTCATCCGGTGTGGCCGGCCCCCCCCCCCCCCGCCCCCCTCCACGCAGGGACATGGGGAAAATTGCCCATTTTGCCCTCCCCCCTCTCTACGGTCCTGAACATAGTCTGGAATCCATGAGTTCAGCCAGCACTTGAACACTCTACGCGGCAGCCGCTCTCTCCCGTTTTCGAGAACGAATCCCGACAGTCACGAAGACTCAAAAGAAACTGCTCGCTCGAGAGCGAGACGGAGACCCCAACCTGTGGGAGACATCCACGAACTCTGGGTCAGCCTAGGCTAAGCCTAGGCTATAAAACCACGTGGTAACCACGCCGGAGCATTTCTCTGATCCCAACCTCAGGAATCGCGGTGGACGTCCTGCCGAAGTAGAGCTTGACGAGAACACTTTTCACAAGGCAAGATAGGAACAAAAGTATTGGCCAATAGCTGTGTGCCCAATGGATGAGCCTGACTCTTCACTAACGTTACAAAGAACCTGGCCTATGCCTTCTATATACATGGCATGATTGAGTGTAGGCCAGGCGCTCCCGGTTTTTAATAGAAGATTATAAGTTAGGCCTTTGATCGGCTTAATGTTTGGCCTACTTGCAAAGGACCCAGGCCAAATTATGTCCATTGGACCTAGAGGTACTTTAGTCCACAGATCATTACCCTGCCCTTGCAGGCCCAATTTGAACATTTTGGTACTCCTTTCAATCAATATCTATGCCTAAACCCACTTTTCTTAACTGCTTTGACTGAGCGAGTTTCCTTTCGATTTAAATTGTGACTGAGTTTAATCGATTTAAATTGTCACTAAGTTAAGTGAAAACGCTTAGAATAATGAAATAGCTAGATCAGTTCACAATATTCAAAACAAAAATTCATACTTCATTACATTTATTTTGAGTGCCAAAAGGGAGCATAGCAATGCCTACCACGATAGAAAAAGAGCACATCACGTGAACCAAGCTTACTTGTGATGGATGCACATGTTTTATAATATACTTCTAGGTTTTCAAGCATAAAACTGAAAACTTTCTAAACATCTCCATTTAAGAAATTAAACTCTTGTGACTGAGGACCACTGCCTTTTGATATATTGTAGGAATTGTGACAGTCGTCTGCACTTGCAAGGAAAATGACTACATTCAGAAGCCTATTCTTCTGAAATTAGCCTGCATGCGTTTATTAGGTCGACTAATTTTTGACATCGGAAACCCATTTAAACTTTCGAATTTCAAAGTTGGAATGTTGGATCAATTAAACATTTTGAGCGATTCCAATCGTCAAGAGAATGCCCCCAGTGCATGCAGCGCATCAGTAGGAGTTTTCCTGAACTCAACATCCAAATAGGTGATGCGTTCCAGCTCAAGTGGTCAAATTGTATTCACTTTGTTGGGCTTCAGAATGGCATTAATCTCAAGTTGGGATCGCGTTTCAAGCAGGAAGTGTGAATCGCCAAAGTTCGTGAAAATAGACAATATTGGGCGTTTTCAAATTTTAAGTTGTTTTAAACAACTCAGGAAGTTAAAATTTAGTTATTAAATTGCCATTGCTTTAGTCTGGAATGTTCCAAAAAGCTTGTTCTTTTACTATGCATCCTAGTGCTCAAAACTTGCTTGGAAAAGTTGGCAATATTTACAATTTTTGGAAATTGTGTAACTCAATTCATAATAAAAGTAGTCGAAAATGTCTCTAATAATGCGATTCTACATTGTCTCGACTTTAAATTTCAGAAAATCTTTCTAGCTCAACTTGCACCAAAGATAGCGCTTTAGCCACAAAGGTCACCTTTCAGGTGGTTCTGTAGTGTGTATGATATGGACTGTTACAGGTGCTAACCTGGAATGACGCAGGAAAGAGGATTGGAGAGAAGGCGGTGGAGAGAGGATACCTTTTTGATAAGGACACTGGCGCCATACAAATCCAGTCTCCTTTGACTTGGCAGATCCTCAACAGAACCTCTATTTTCCCAGCGGATTCCTCTCCATTCGCCGATTGGGGATATGAGTGGGATGGTAAGTGGGAGGGTTCCTTTCTTTATCGACTTCAATCATAATCCAG
The DNA here is from genome assembly GCA_905338385.1 of Darwinula stevensoni. NCBI lineage: Eukaryota > Metazoa > Arthropoda > Ostracoda > Podocopida > Darwinulidae > Darwinula > Darwinula stevensoni. The sequence goes on along the minus strand of CAJPEV010002206.1, from coordinate 7,704 downwards.
TCTCGTGCGATCGACCAATCGGAGTACAATCTGTCTCCCTTACTTTCGAACATAATTTTTTGACTGTTATCACTTATGTTTGGAAGGGAGAATGACAATTAAAATTTTCAAAACAAACCAGAAGTGGCTCATTTTAAGAGTTTTATAGCAGAAATAGGTTTGACTAGGGAAAATTATGAGAAATTGTACTTCGCCTCTTAGGAATCAAAAATGAAAATATTCAATAAAATATGTATTTTATGAAGAAATAAATTGGGACAAGTGTGTATGAAACTTGAAGTTTAAACGAAGGGTATTGCCAGAGTTTTAACGATAGATATTACAAGGAAAAATTTTGGAGATTTAATGAAAAGCGTTGTGGGGAATAATGACGATGCTGCTTTTCAGTGTTTTGCTCTCATGAAAAATGTGTGGATGTTCCACAATTGCGTTTGTCGAGAGCACATCACACCCAAATGCACTTTTGTCAAGCCAAGGAAACCATCCTGAGAACGAAATGCCAACCAACTTAAAAGTAATGATCATGACGGCATTGAATGGAAACAGGTTTGTGAATTTAGTGCATTAACTAAAAGCAAATATGCATTCTGCCGCTTGGACGAAAAAAGTATCCCTCTTCTTTCTTGTTGGGTAGCTTTAATCATTACCATTCGGCAGCTAACATGAGATTATTACATTACGTTTTTCCGAGATTTCCATGAAAAGAAGAAAAAAACGCATTTGGGTTTTCTAAGTTCGTAAAAGAACTCATGCTAGGAGTGGTGAAATCGCGGTTCACGAGCCGCATGCAACTCCAGGGCAGTTTGTGTGTCGCACGGTGAAATGCTGGGTGAAGGCAGTGGTGGATCTAAATTTCCAAAAATGGAGGCACGTAGGCGACTTATAAGCAAATGAACCTTGTCATGTATTGCTTATGGCAAGAAAGACCTATGATACCGTAATCTCAATGCAAAAAAATGTAATCATTTCCACGAAACTTTTAGCATGCAATATCAAGTACGTTTTCAATTTTTTCTCACTATTCTATATGATTTCGTTGAATTAGAAAATAAGTACGACAGCATTTATTGAAAATAAGTCAGACATCGAGGATGGATAAATAGGGCATTTGCTAGTAGTGGAGATGAGGATAAACTAGAGCATTGTCCCTCCACGTCATCATCACAACGTCACACTCCTATATCATTTAAATTCCTTTGGTCGTTCGTCTCTTGCACATGGTTCACAAGAGCTAATTATAGCTTTTCTAAGACAAATATGGACGTTGGAAAGTCAAAAGCAACATAAGGAAGGTGAAATGTGTCGCTGTGCTGTATGCCCTACTTTAGGAAAAGCTTAATGGCCGTGAGAAAGTCAAATGTTACAGTCGAATTTCTCAGTCGTACCAGTAGACTCGTACTCTCTCGGATTTTCATTATTCTTACGTCACATTATGAAATTTCACGAATCATCAATCAATTATTATCACGAATCATTTATTGTACTGGCAATCTGTTCATGTCAGATTATGAATAATGGAAGTCATTCCTTCTCTCCTCCGATTTTGATATCGCTGTAACTCAAGAGCTATTCGTTCTTATTCAGCAAGGAAAGTGGCAACAGCTTGAACACGTTAATTCCCCCTCCCAATGACTCCTGAATGTACGACAGATGCGAGATAATAAACCGATCCACTTCAAGACTTGCACCATTTAGGTATTTTTTTCCAAAATGTGTGGACACATTTTGATAACATATTGCGATTTCATGCATTAGTTGAGAAGGCCATAGACTTTCTTTGAACATTCAATGTTTGTAGAGTAGGACACATAACTTCCCACGGACGAGAGGCACATGACGATTGTGACGCATTCTTGACTCTATATATCATCATCGTTATATATAAATCGGACTAATGCTTTAGAGGAGACACCCTGTGCACGGTATTGAAAGGGAAAAAAATGAGTACGGGTGGTCTTTTGACTGGGAATGTTCAAGTGAAGTAAGGCCATTCTGAAGATATTCATTTGATGGTTAACGAAGCATGGTCTGCAGCTGATTCTACCCAGTCTCTCCCCTCCCTCTTTACCAGAACACCCAGGGGAAGTGCCCAGAGTTCACTTAAATGAGGAAAGTCATTTCAATGAGTTCTTGATACTGAGCGGGGTGGAGTGGGCAAATGAAGAATTCCCCCCAAGGGCCCTGGTGACTCAGGAAGGAATGGGGGGATTGCTCCATTCCCTGTCTCTCACATTCACGGGATCTCTTCTTCATCTTCCTCTCCTTCAGGTCTGACTTTTCCCATCGTTCTCTTCATCCTTTTTCCTCATTATACAGAATGTACCAGAATTGAGGGAGAAAAAAGTATACATATGCTCATAACATGACAATAAAACAGGCAACACAAATGATTTAGGGCTATTTTAAAAGGATATTTAATGACCTTTATTCGACAATATTCTCAGTGTTCAACACAAATCGTTGGGTTGTAATGCTGTTTGAACAATTTTCTTGCCATTCAACTCAGGCAGAGCTCGAAGTGACTCTTCCCAGGGCAACAGACTTTATTCACAGCTCTGGATCAAGGTGGCTCATAACCAGCCAGATTTTCTTTGAGTTCCGGCAGAGTCCTAGGTTTTGCAGCATTCACTCCTTTCCTGATAAATGTTCACAATCAATTCATTAGTGCTACGTCAGACGATCATGAAGGCGACTCAATGTCACATTCGTTTCAGCTGATGTACCAAGGACATGTTTATTAGAGTCATTGCCTCCCAGTGCATTCATAGTGAACAGATGCCTCACCTTGCATTAATCATTAATTGTCCACTGTTGGATTGGAACATCCTCAAGTAAGGGAATGACTGTCCATTTGGCTGTCATTGACTATCCCGTTGTAGGAACATTTTTTTCATCACAATAATCACTTGGAATCAGACTCAAATAGTAATTGCTTCAAAAGCACGTCAGGAATGTCCACTTCATGGTGGTAATGTATGGTACACCTTCTTGAATTCTCCTTTTACAAAAATTCCTAAACGTCATGCTTTTTTCTCCTACTAGACAGTCCTGAGACCAAGGAGAAAACATATTATCGTTTAATTTGCTTTTAAGAATTCACACTTGGCGCTTGATCAACGAAGGATTGTTGCCACCTGGATGGGTATCTTTGCGAGTTCCATCAGAGGGAGTTTTGGCAATATTTTGGTGGAGGTGGTCAGCCTCGTGCTTAATAGGGTGAGTGCTGCGAATGTCGGCACTCCAAGCAAATTTTTCTCTTTCACCTGGCCTGGTGGTTTTTGCAATGGAGTCTCCTCGTTCACATTGGATTAGGTCATACCTTTATTATAAAACTCCTTGTACCATACACCTCGAGTACCCCAGGCCTTCCCTTTCCCAGGGTCTGGGTCAAAGGTGAAGTTCGGTCAGATGTTGGCAATCTCGGCACACTTACTAGTGTAGTCGACACCACCGTGCCGTGACACCCTGTATCTTCCTCAAAACGTAAACTTGATACACGCCCAGGAAGTTCCTGTTCCAACTTACCTAAAAATATACAAAGCGCATGTGCGTGTTACTTTTTTTGGAATTAGCCTCATTTGCCGTTACTTTCCGGAAATCCCGAATGCAGATCGCCTCGTTCTAAGCCGGTTCTTTCCATTCGGATGTATCAAGTCTGATTCCCTTATCTTCCATTTCCTCATATGTTCTCCTTGGTATTATATATATTTAAGCGGTTAGATGCATGAAATACAAAGTATGAAAATCAGCTCATTATAATTGTCTCTTTATACAGATGTGTCTGGGAGATCATGATCCATGCGATCCTCTACCTTTTATAAAGCAGAGCGCAGAGATCATCAAAAGACCCATAATCCTCATCGGCGAGAACATTTCTTGTAAGTCCGACCGTATTCTAAGATGTACAGCACATTGGCAATGTTATTGAGACAAAGGACGATTGGACAAGCAACTATCGTTCCATGTTCAATCTCGATCAACTTTATTCCTCGCGCCACACCAGCAAACACCGCCTGTAAAATATTGCAGACAACCGTAATATACTTTGGCACACAGTAATGTCCGCTATCACATGACCTCTGCTCTGGGACAATCTGTTATAGGTGGAGGGATGCTTGTCGCTATACGTTTGACGTTTGACATTCAGGGTGTGCCAAAAGTAGGTATACAGTTGTATGTATGAAATGCGTAAGAAACAACTGGAAATGTTAATCTCTTTTATTCTCAAGAGCTTCCCCTCATTGTTCACACATTCCTGAAGTCTGTCTGCCACATTGTGACGCAGTTCGTCACAAAGATCTTTGCATTTGATTCCATTAATTACCTGCAAATAAAAATAAAAATAAAATAGGCAACTGTATACCTTCTTTTGCCATACCATGTATATTAGGTTTAAAAAAAAGCTACAAGGTAATTTAGAGCTCGCCCGAATTGTGGGAATTCTGGTAGCATTATATGCTTATATATGTATTTCACTGAACAGGCCGGCACCGCCTAAATATTATTAGCGTTTACTTGCCAATCTTTGAGCGCTGTCCATGTGCCACGTCAAGAAAATGCCTACATAGACTTCCTCCCCGTAATATATAAAGTTCAATTTTCACGGACACAATAATGAACTGAATTCATTATGCGTGTCATCCCATCTCCGAAAAACATAATATATATTATTAGCATTTTTAGCGCAGCAACAAAGGAACGGGACGAAGAAAATGTTATAGGAGGGTGCAACGCAACAAGAGGCGTCTCTGATGAATCCGTGTGGCAAAAACCAAATTGAATTAGCAGTTCATCAAAACTGTCAGAACACTTAACTTAGGGAATCCCTACATTTCCAAGGTTAATTATACTGCCCAGGCAGTTACTAGGAGACGTGAAAGCAAGATGGATAACAATTTGCACCATGCAACCCACCGTGTACACACTTCGGAAAAGCGCAACTCTTCGTGAATCATGCGATCTACTGCATTGAAACCGATGCTCACTTCGACTACAATTTCACGGACCTATCGTATATCTGTCGTCTCTGATCAGTTGATCCACTCTGAAGATGTTCTCAGGTGTAACTGCTGTCGACGGACGATTAAAGCAAGGACGGTCTGCTACACTAGTTTCCCTACTGTTAAATAGTTGTACCCACTTTCTCATGTTCCTATAGCTCCTACCCAAGCAGCATGTTTACGTAACCAATATATAAATTCATTGCAAACAATATAAATTTATTTCGATTGTCGTGAAAATGACATCATGAGTACACTCATCCTCATCAACACACAAGAATACCAAAACAACCTACCACTTCCTCCTCCCGTACTGGAACCTCAGGAGGAGAAGTAGATGTTCAAGGAGCTCTCTCCCATTTAGGGTAGAGAAGATTTAGTACTTGTTGAGCTGGGATTCTACTCTTCCCTAATTCCGTGCGCTGCAGTAATAAAAAGCTTAACTTCAGCATTTAATGATTCCCTGAGTCATATATTATAAAAAATATATAATCATTTCATGATTTCCATATATATATTCATGGATGTACACTTTGGTGACGTAAATATAGGAACGTACATTTTACGTAAACGTGAAGTCATTTTCATGGCAATCGCAATAAATTTACATTGTTTGCAAGGAATTGATATCTTGTTTACGTAAACATGCTGCTTGGGATATATTCACAAACGCACTTGCAAGCTATATTTGTCATCTACCGGCAGAAATTAGAACTTATTGAATGAATTCCGGAACGCCCTTCCCAGAAAGTAAATTTGGCCGAAAAGCGAATCTCTGACAATAACAGACAGCTGGTGTTATAGTAATGAACCTAATATTAAAAAAAGATATTGGCTTAATAGGCAATTACCTGGCTGGGCAGTAAACTGCCCCAACCAAAGTGCACAGATAGAGTAAGAGAAGTTATTTTGTGCCAAAATTGTCTGAAACTACCCAAGGGCAACAGAAAATGCCAAACCTTTGGACACCGAAGCGCGGAACTTAGAGATGAGAGTCCGAATTCTTAGAGACAGTCTGCAGGTATGGGACAAGGCTAAAGGAAGTTAAAAAGAGAAGGAACAGCGAAGGATCCTATCCTAGAAATTTGTCAGGCAGCCTGCGTCGTCAGGGGGTTGAGGCCACAAGTCGAACTCACAAACCCTATCCAGAGAGTTTCAGCCGTCAGGTGCTACGGCTGTAGTTTTCCCTGCTTCCTTTCGATATATCCGGCGACCTCGCACGTCGTTAGCTTAGAGCGACTCGAGATCGATCAGTCCCCTCCACCCCTTGCATCTCGGAAGGTAGAGTCTTTCAACGGCAGCCTTTGGGTGGTGGGTGTGATGCATGGTCAGGAGTTTTCTGGTCGCTCGATCGATGGCCTGAAGTTCCGTAGGTGGCCAATTGAAAACTCTAAAGCTGTAGTTGAGGACTGGAGTGGCAAGGCTGTTGAGGGCAGATATCTTATTCCTACCGGACAGCTCGGTCTTTAGTACGAGGCGGACTCTGCATATATTTTCTGTCGTCAGTGTTTGCTTCGTGCGCTTGGCAGCCACGGAAGAGTTCTCTTCCACACCGAGATATTTATAGGTGACAGTGGCAGTGATCTCTCGTAGTTGTTCGTCGTTGATGGTGTTGATGTCTCCCAGTGGAGTGGGGACTCCGCGGTGGACAGAGAGTTTCGCGCATTTGTCGAGTCCGAATTTCATGCAGATGTCTTTCGAGAAGATGCTGACGACGTTGCGTAGGCTATCGAGCTCTTTCTCGTAAAAAAATGAATTAAATAAATAAATTTATATATATATATGCGTGTATGTGTGTGTGCAAAGTGAAGAAATTCCCTCGAAAAACAATCTGGGTTAGCTGAGATACAGCGAGCGATGAATCGACTCACACAGACATCAAGACAAAATGTAGGTAGGTATAAACATAGGATGGCCATCCACTGTAGACCCGTAGCCTAAGTGGACTAAAGTAACTGAAGAACTACGAAGAAGCCACAAGAAAAGAAAAAGAAAGCGAAATTTGCCTGAAGTGCCACCAAGCTGTGCAGAAGTCTCGTCAGGGGAACGACCCTGCTCTCAGCTTGTGGTGCAGCTTGACACTCAAAGGTCAAGGGTACTCTTTCCAACGCGCATTTTCGATGTGATGCGTTCAAGGATATTTTTTTGGTTGAATGTAACGGGAGGAAGGAAGATTCCGATACAAAATCCTTTTTCCAGACTTGAAATATCTTACAAGATAACCTAGAAAAAATTATTGAATATCGGTTACTAAAAATCGCGTTGCGTTCACCGACCCCATACGGTAGCAGACACATCCAATCAGCCTCGCGACGTCTGCTTAGGTCAGCGTTTCCCATCCTCTTCTTGTGACTGCAGGGACGTCGAGTGAATGCTGGGTCGAGTTGATGAGCGCAAAGCCGATATTTGGTAAGCGAAATTCAACCAATTTTTTCTAGGTCATCCTTCAAGATATTTCAAGTCTGAAGAAAAGCATTTCGTACCTGAACCTTTCTTATTTCCATTACGTGCAATAAGGAAAATAAAACCTTGGAAGCATCGCACCAAAAATGCGCTTTGAAAAGAGTGCCCTTTTTTGGTGCCACCTCGTATCTAATATATATAGACGATCGTGACTGACTGACTGATTGACTAACGCTAATTCTAACCATGTTCTAGAAAGGTTGGAAATCTGAAACTTGGTACACATGTACCTTTTGGGATG
>CAJPEV010002205.1:0-48688 GCA_905338385.1 Darwinula stevensoni | reverse complement strand
AACAGTTCTCATTGGGGAACGCATTCGACGACAAAATCATCTCCATTAATTTCTGGGTCCGTATCTTCGAACAAGTACCTGTCCAACCAATGGTTTTGGAAATGAGGTTGTCTCATAAACCCTTGGTAGTGCCCTGTGTTTTCGGGACAGGGATGTCCGAAATATATTGTGATCCGGAACCTGACTGGAGGTCCCCTCTGGCAGAGCGCGGATGGTGATCCAGATCTGGCACCCCTAGGATAATGTCCCCTTATACGTTTTCCCCTTTTCCCCTCAGCTTATCACACTGACTTCTGTCCGTCTCCTCAATCAGCATGCCTCCTTTCCCTTTCCTTGGACGACATGACTGGAGGGGCGGCGGCCCGTTACACCACTCGGCACCGACTGCTCGGGTTAGGCTTCTTCCAAAGAACCTACACCGACGAAGTTGCTGGGGTGGAGTCTCCTGTCCTCTCCTTGGGTGAAGTGGATGACGAAGTCGTTTTGCCTCGAAGCAAACTCATGAGTTCACGGACGCTTCTTTCTCTCATTCACAATTTGTTGCCTGGCCCGGAGCTTCACTCCGCATTTGTATTTATTTATTACAGACAGTAATTCAAAATGGGTTAGTACACAACATCTCAATGGCATTCTTTGAATAGTCTCACATGATTAATATGTTCAATGGAAATTCCTATTCTCATGTAATGAGAATAGGAATCCCTGTCCAGGAATCCCTGATTCCTGGACAGGTGGTGATGGGTGCCGTCTTTGAGCTGTTTTAAGGAATTGAATCCTTGGCCCAGAGAAGACCTCTTCATTTGATTTTCTCCGGAACACCGGATAATTAGCGCAAGGGCGGAAAACAAACCAAACTATTCCGCCCACAAGCCCAAGAATTGCCAAAGTGGTGATCGTGTGTGCTGGAATGGTACGTGGCTCGAACCATGCAACATTGGTTGCTTCCTACCGGTCCAATCCTTTAATTTCCCTCTCAATTTTCTTTAACGGGATTCCTACACTCTTAGAAAATTCCGAGCGGTTGGGGAATAAAAAGTGAGCACACCGTGAGCTTTTCTAATTTCCTCTCTTATTACTCACCAAATGCTCCCTCATCGATCGTATTGAAGGGAACACCTTCAAGTTCTTCGCCAGGCCACTAAATGGAGGTAAGGGTCTCGCTTTTCGCACAGTACACAAAAGTTCCCTTCCCTCTTTCCCTGGAATCGTCCCTCTCAGGATTGTTTAGTACTTGTCCCATTAAATCCAGATTTAACATACAATTGTTACCATTGGTCTAACGTACAGACAGCAGCAACTGGAAATAATCTACGGTTGTTTATTAACATCCCATTGAAAACTTTGGACAGACACTTCATCATTTGTTATCCACATATTCAAGACTTATTCATGGAGTCCAGACCATAAACAAGCTCATATTCCTATTGAGAACCCTTTTGGAACGCCTATGATTTAATCCGCATAGGAGACCTAGAATATACAGAGTGTCCGTGAACTTCATTCAATCAGACATCAATGAAATGAGGTAATAAGGGACTGATATCCCGGATACTCTAGGGAACCTCTAAGAAGTGGTCCAACCTCTGACGTGTACTGTAATCAGTATAGTCAGAGGTAAGTCAACGCCTATGCGAAAGCGGCACCCATTAAATGTGAGAATTTTCTTATTTGCATGACATCCCTATCACTTTCTGATGGCAGCGTTTTTACTCATGGAGGAGGAGGGCAATTTTACTCTTTGGTGATGGAGTAAATTCGCTCCTTTCCCAGAGTAAAAGGGGAGTGAAACTGAAGTTAGCTATTTTACTCTCTTTTTTGAGAAAAATCGCTCCCCTTTTTCTTAGAGTGTATGGGGATATGGCTAACTTGCTTCATGCTCTCTAATGTTCTATTGATATCTTTCAACGGTTCATCATTTGCAACTCGTCTGAGCAGATCTACACCTGAAGCGTTAATCAACGTCTCAATATCTGGTACTTCAATGTCGTGATTAATTATCTCAAGTTCTTTTGAGTGTCCTATGTAACTTGATGGTAGAACTAACTCAGGCGTACGCGCACTGCATGTAGCGAGAAGAGTTATTATGCCAAAGGAATTTTACGAAAGATCTGTCACTTTTTTCTTTCCTATCCGTGGGCATGTAATAGGCAAACTGTCGATTTGGTGACGGAATAAGCCCAAGTACCCTGGTTACTGATACGAAAAAATATGGTTCTGGCTGATAGAGGATCTCTTTTTCACACTCGGGTGTACCCGCCAAACCGAGAAAAAGTGCATAAGCACATGAAGAAGACGGATGAGTTCCTATCGCTGTCTGTGGCTGGCATGCATTAATCTGTCCTTTTGCACAAGATTCAAGGTCCTGTCATGACATTTCTAAGAAGGCTTGTTTATCAGAGCTGATTGCGATATATTCCGCTGAGGGTTTCGCAATTACTGAATACTGTGTACCCTTTACAAAAGAAGGCATTGGCAACAATTGAAATAGTTCAAAGTGTCTGTCCAAAGTTTTCAATGGGATGTTAATAAACAACCGTAGATTATTTCCAGTTGCTGCTGTCTGTACGTTAGACCAATGGTAACAATTGTATGTTAAATCTGGATTTAATGGGACAGCGAAGGACATTTCCGCCGGCAACTTCAGACTGACATTTTGGAGGATCGTGGAAAGTCGTGCAGGGCTTATTATGTACTGGCTCAATCTGTTTCTGGCCGCTATCTCTAGAGCTTGCGTCAATCTCACAGCCTCGTTGTCAAACTCCATTGCCGCTAAACTTATTCTTCGGGCTGAAATCTGAATTCGGCTGACAGAAGACATAGTTCTCCACAAGGACCAAGACGTGTTCATTAATTGGTGTTTTAGCCTATAGGTTTCGTGTAATTTCCGTCACCAGTCCGATACTTTTCTGGTTCCTTCTTATATTTTCTGCGGTGACGTTTACTAGACTGGCTTGTTCTTTAGCTAAATGAATCAGATCCTTAGATGACCCAACGACACGATCTACTTTAGCAGTCAATATCTCTAAATCTTCATTTGTCACTGTACCAAAAAGCCATTTCAGAACCTTGCCCCCGGCGTCAATCAAGGCCCTAAGTTTTTTCGGAGCGTATCTAAGATTTTGCAGTTCCCTAATCGGTACTGAAATAGTATGTTGCAAATCCTTAAAATGATATTGAATTTGACGCACTTGGTACTGAAATCTCACAGCCTCTTTCTTCAAACAATGTAAAACGGGATCTGGGAAATCCCTTCCTTCACATTTTTTTGGTAGCAGCATCAGGGTTGGAGATTTCGTGTGCTAACACGATTTCGCTGACCCATCTCACAAATTTCTGAAGTTCAAGCAGCAAGGTGGCAGCTGTATCCAAAAACGGTTGGAAATGGAGATCAAGGACTAGGATCAACCTGTCGCCGGTCGGAATAAAATCTCCTCGTTTCAAAATTACCACGCCCTCTCAGACTCGGGCGTCCAGAACTTCCCTTGGCGGGTTGATCCATGTTTGGTCCTTAGCCTGATCTCCCAAGCTTACCAGTCCTATCCACAAAATGACTCTAAATTGCATCTGAAAAAAAAATTAGATCCCCATTTTCATCAGACTAGATTACCTCTAGGCGAATACCCCTTTTTGGTCGCTCAGTCCTTGCCTAACATGGTTATCTTCCATGGAACCTTTAACACACTACAATACATTTTAGGAAGTTATGCAAGCTAGATATTCACAAACGATGACCGTGACGCAGTTTACAGCCTTGCTCAGGACCTTTCTCAGTGGATGCATTTTACCGTCTTGCCCAGGACGTCTCAATGATGCAGTTTACCACCGTGCCCAGGATGCCTCAATGTTTATGACTTAGTTGTCTAATGTCTGGACAAGCCAAATTATCTTGTCCATCATTGTAGGTCCAGCACAGGTTGGCGACTACCGAACTATGAATGTTTGTGCTGCCCTTGTCGTGTTTTCCTGCTTTGTTGGTGCCCCTCGACGTCTTGTCGGAGTCGGCATCACCCACTCCACATCCTCCACGGGCCCCTTACTTCGGACGGCGTATCTCGGTGCAGGTCCCGGTGGAATAGGTAAATCGTCATAACGAGGTGGTACGAGTGGTGCCACTACCTGGCCTCCTTCTTCCACCGTAGCCTCCTCTTCAGCCTCTGAAGGAATCTGTTCCTCCTTAACTTCAGGGTGATGGATAGGTACTCCTCCAGTTCCATCCATGGACGTTTCCTCTGCTTTCTGCCCTTCCTCCTCTTCATCAACCTGATGAATCTCCTTGCCCCTTTCACGAGAGAACAGCGGTGCATATTGTTTCTCCTCTTCTTCGTATGTTACCTCCTCATAACCGTATCCGGCAGCGAAGAACATCTTCATTCGGTTTACATGAATTAATTCAGTCTTAGTTGAACTGACCTTAGAGACTTCGACGTTGACCGGGTCGACCTGTTTCAGTACACGGTAAGGACCTACCCATCTTCGTGCTAATTGTGTTACCCTCCCCGGTTTCACCTGAGGGAAATGGATCAGCACCATATCCCCAACTCTGATGTTTGTGGAAACTGCTCTTTGATCATAGTAGTGTTTCCTTTTCTCGGCTGCCTTTAGCAAATTTTGCCTAGCCTGCGAAAAGGCTTCGTGGGGTCGAGCTGCCATCTCTTCCTTATAGTCTTCTGCTATTGCATAACTGACCCGTTGAGGTTTTATCACATCATCAAAAGGAAGATTTGCGTCCCTTCCATACATTAGATAGAGAGGACTTTCTCCTGTACTCTCCTGTGGGTCATTCCTATACGCAAACACCACAAATGGAATAAACTCATCCCAGTCTCGTTGATCCTCCGTTTAATGGGATATCATATCCGCTAGGGTTCTATTGGACCTTTGAACGAGATCATTTCCTTCAGGATGGTATGGAGTTGTTGATAGCTTCCTTATCCCGAAGTACTCATAGGCTGACCTCATCATTTTTGACAGGAAATTTGATTCGCAATCGGTCAGCAATTTAGTTGGAACCCCATGTTTTAAGAAAATCTGAGTCACGAATTCCCGTGCGATGGTTTCCACTTTTTGAGCTATCAAGGGGATTGCCTCAACCCAACGCGTGAAATAGTCTGTGAACATGAAAAGGTATCGGTTTCCATTGATTGTCGTGGGCAAAGGCCCGAGAATATTCATGGAAACCATTCCAAATGGTCTTTGGGCCCCCGTGTTAGGTTGTAATGGGGCTACCTTCTTTCCCATGGGTCTCTTTCTTTCCTGACATAATTGACATCTTTTTATGTAGTGACTTACATCCTTGGCCATGCCTGCCCAATAGAATCTTACTTGTAACCGGCCTACTGTCTTGTTGACCCCAAGATGACCCGAAATTGGAGGTTCATGGTTCAATCTAATCACATACTTAACCATGCTGGCAGGAACAACTAATTGTTCCAATAATCTTACATTGATGTTGGTGGTGATTAGATAAAGTAGTCCCGCGGACATCCTATATTCTTCTGCAAGCATATTTCCCCCTCCGCGAGCTGATCAGTCTCCAATTTGTCGATTATGTCCTTGAATTCAGGATCCCCTTTGTTCTTCACTGATTCTTTGTTGATCGAACCAAGGAGTAAATAACAGGGAATCCTCATGTTCATCTTCCTCGTTATCGGAAGATTTCTTAGTTGCTCCTATGTAATGGGCCTCATCTCTTTCCCAAGTTGATTCCTCCCCTCCTTGCATTCGTATTCGCGACAGGGCGTCGACGTTCGAGTTCTTTTTCCCTGGGCGAAATACAATATCATATTGATAGTCCTGAAGGAGAATTGACGAACGTGCTAATCTAGAGGAAGGATCCTTGAGAGACATGAGCCATCGCAGTGGCCTGTGGTCCATAATTAGTGTGAATTTTCTGCCATACAAATAGGGTTTATACGTTCGTAAGGCATGCACTACGGACAGGAGCTCTTTCTCTATGGTTGAATAATTTTGTTCCGCCTTGTTTAACCCTTGTTTAATACAATCGGTAGATGTCGTGTGAAGTAAAATATTGTAATAAATGGCAGGAAAAGGTAATTTCGGGTGAGTCCGAACTAAGGACGGCGGGCAAAAAGTATATATTTGTGATGTTGGGTGACACGCGACATATGACCGGAACTAATATTTTTTAATGTCGGGTCCTGCCCGACACATGACCGCAAAGGATTAACTGGCGACTGTTATATGCAATAGGAAACTCATTCCCATTGTGCAATTGAGCAAGCACACTCCCTACTTAAACATTCGATGCGTCCGTCGCTACTATGAAGGGCCTTGAAAAATCTGAATATTTAAGAATGGGCCCCTTTTGAAGTGCTTGTTTTAGCACTTGGAAAGCTTCTTCAGCTTCCGGGGTCCAAACGAAATCCACCCCTTTCTTTTGGAGCAGGGTGAGAGGTTTTGCCATGTTCGAATAGCCGTCAATAAAACGGCGATAAAACCCCGTCAACCGCAAAAAGGATCTCACACTCTTAGAAAAAGGAGAGCGATTTTTCTCAAAAAAGAGAGTAAAACAGCTAACTCCAGTTTCACCCCCCTTTCACTCTGGGAAAGGAGCGAATTTACTCCATCACCAAGGAGTAAAATCGTTCTCCTCCTCTGTGAGTAAAAACGCTCCCATCAGAAAGTGATAGGGATGTCATGCAAATAAGAAAATTATCACAAACATCGTGTGTCGCTTTCGCTCTCGCATAGGCGTTGACCTACCTCTGATTGTACTGATTAAAGTACACGTCAGAGGTTGGACCACCTCTTGTAGGTTCTGTGGAGTAATCCAGGTTATCAGTCCGTTATTACCTCATTTCATTGAGGTCTGATTGAATGAAGTTCACGGACATTCTTTGTAACTTCTAGGTCTCCTATGCGGATAAAATCATATGCGTTCCAAAAGGGTTCCCAATAGGAACATAAGCTTGTTAATGGTATGGACTCCATGAATATGTCTTGAATATGTGAATAACAAATGATGCAGTGTCCGTGTTTATTGATTCCTATAATGAGACTAGGCGAGATATATGGCAAGATACTAAATAATCCTGCGAGGGAGGATTCCAGGGAAAGAGAGAAGGGAACTTATGCATACTGTGCGAAAAACGAGACCCTTACCTCCGTCTAGTGCGAAATTGATTAACTATTTTTTGTCTGTACGTAACGACCTGCCGTAGCGCCCCGTGCCCGTGACACTCTCTTTTTTGAGAAAAACCATTCCCCTTTTTCTAAGCGTGTATTAATGGGTTATGCCGAGGATGCAACCCATCTTTGCGAAAAGAAGGTTGTTCAAATGAGCAACCCATACTTCTTCTGCATGAATGAGAAAGGATCCTGGGTATACCAAGCTGATGATCCCTTAAAGATTACCATTAGGTGTCCGACATACGGGAAGTGGGTGGGTACTGGGGCACGATATAGCTCCATCACACGCATCTTGCACGGGACAGGGATACTGGCTTTGTTTCCTGCATGTAGCGCCTTTGCCCTTGGCCTTGTACTACCTTCCAGCTACCAAGGGTGCCAGGAATACAATTGCTGACTAACGAATGATACAATAACCTTTCCAGCAGTAGAATCGGTCTTGACAATAGCAGATCTCGGTTTTTGGCTAAAGTCTCTACTAATCAAACATGCAAAGATTTGCTTGGAAACCGACTGGAAATTGACCAATTACCCACAGCTTCGGCTGGCATCAACATGGAGGAATTGAAACAACGGATTCATTCCGTGGATCAACAAACAAACGCCTTTTTGGAATGCGAAAGGTGGCCAGTTCACCTAGATCACATGCATCACTATGGGTTTCCCATTATTACCGTCTTTCTGGTGGTGGTTGGACTATGGTTCACACGAAAGTGGTGTTGTTCGCCCGGACGTATAGGTTATGCGCTGGTGAGGCGCTGGAAGACCCACAGGCCAAGAACAGAGGGGTTTTCCGAAACTGAAGAAGCCAATCCGTCGCCAGCCTATAACTTATACCCACGCATTCAGCGGCGTCAACCTACTTCCATGCCTAGAGGAAGCCCCAGGAATGAAAATGAATCTGAAGAATTCATTCGGGAAAGTGCATTCCGCACTATTGAACCAACTGCTCCTTCGAATGAGTGAAAAAATGGTTTTCTAATTAATATTTCTAACAGGGAAGTACATTCGTAGTAACGAGCAATATATGGTTACAAACTCTAATCCAAATAGGTTAGGTCTTTATACTTAAGGACACATGCTCCAGTAAAAAAAAATACATTGCGTTGGACACTGAATTTTTAATGATTCATTATCGGTAATTATGTTGAGATGTCCATGTTTGAATGCATTTGAAGGAACAGACACTTGCTGTTGATTTTCTTTTGTTGAAGCGGTATGGAGAGCAGCAGTACGGAGAGAAAAGGGTGGACTTGGGGAGCTGGCCGGCAGAAACTAATGGGTTGCTTGGTGTTTTTTTTTACCGACCCGACGAAAGTGGCTGGGGGGAATGTCAACCAAAAAAGGAGAGACTGACAAACAGGAGGATTTGCCTGTCCGGACGTACATGTTCCGCCAACTGCCATCAATTAGTCCTCAAGCGGCCGACGGGAATTGTTGCTGAGAGGGGCTCTATTTCAGGCCCATCCCTCGAGGTCGAAGGACAACGAGACATCCCCACAAATCCCCTTCAATCAAGGAAACGAATGGATGATGGTTACGATAACCTCAAGCAAGGGTTATGCTCTCGGGGATCGACAAGCTACAGAGTCATCAGTTCAGCAAACGACGTTTATGACCCTTGAGAACAGTCCCCTTTCACGGCAAGCTGATGGCAAGGCAGCGGCGACCTTGGGACGTCCTTTCGTCTGTCAACGACCCTTCCCCCTTCAACGTGTCATTGTGCCAGTGTGCCGGACCGGTTACCCTTAGTCTTACCCTCCCTCTCTCTCTACTGAAGTTTTTTACTACCCTTACATGATGTAGTCTCATTAGCAATCCCCATTTGAGTGTTATGAAGTTTGAGGTTCTTGAATTTTGTCATGATGAACCATCTCTTCTTGCTTATGAAAATTATATTGCAATATATATTTTCATTCTAAGGGATGGAGAGTTTGGAGAAATTGTATGTCTGGATTGTGTATCTTGCTCACTATGCCTTATCCACGAGGTGGATTGGCCATGCTTCTTCGCGAGCAGTAGTAAATTTTCGTGCGACCTCCAGTGACGCCAGTGAGCCAGTGACGCGGCGGAAGGGATGTCCTTATTCGGGAAGCAGGTCCCGGTCACTGACTAAGGGGAGAGGTAGTAAGGTTTTTCTGGATGCCCGCAGAGATAGAGCAGCAGTCTTAATTGTAACCCCGTCCTGGGCACAGTTTCCCTGATTTGCGTAGCCCACCTACCTCCAGCCTCCACCATGGCCGTGGCCATGTTTCTCCTTGTATGAGTATTCTATATTTTTGTTCATTTTGTCCCTTCTTCGCGAGTTTTCCAAACATTGCAATGTCAAGAAATATTAAATAAACCCGCGAAGGCCTTGTTCTGAATTTCGACGAACCCCAATCATTCGAAATCTTATGAAACTCGGTCAAATGCAAGACTCCCAACTCAGCAACAAACAAGAAACCCAGTCGGCTACCGCCACAGGTTACATTGTAGACTGAATTTGCATTTCAATAAAGTTATACAATTTTGACAAATTTGCGCGGTGTGTTGCTAGACTTTCTTTCCAACCTAATATTTCTTCTGCAGTCTTCACAGCAGACAAAATTATTTCTTCAGTTCCTCCTTCACCTGCCTACGTGAACATTTTGCACGGATATTTCTCACCCATGAGGCTACCACCTTTCCTCCCAGCCCAACTGGGCCCCCAGACGACCGCAGATATAAAGTATCCTCTCTTTCAGGTTTTACTACCGCCAGAACCCCCCCGACACAATATTTTAACCATAGCGCAAATGCATTGCAACCTGATGGGTTTTGAAATATCAAAACATGAGGAAGAGCATCACCTATGGGAAGGGAGATGTGAACGTTGAAATTAGAAAACTGTAAGCAATGTGAGTATTCGAATTTGTGCGAACTTACGGTACTCAGGAGTATGGAGATGTTATTGCAGAGACAAGTTCATGCAGAAAGAGGAAATGTGAAAATGCCAGAGTGAAAATCGCAACAAGGTGATGTATTTATAGCTTTTTGTTTTTCAAAATGGTGATTACGGCTTTTGCTTTTTCAAAATCAGCATATGTTAACAGTTACAGGGAAATGGAAGGAAAACATTCACTCCAAGACCATTTCCATCAGCCGAATGATGTGCGAACCAATGTGTTAACCCTGCCCGTTGCGAGGTTCGTGCAAGCGAAGAAAATGATTTTACTCAGAGGCTACGTTCGCACCCAGAATTTCCTCGTTCACGTCCAGAATTTCCAAATGAAACTGAATGTATGCAATTTATTTATTTATTTACTCCTACGCGAGTGTAAGCAAAAAACTATTCAAAATCGGGTCATGAAATGAGGGGGATGAATATAGCTCAGGAAAAATGTCAAATTTCCATAATGTTGGAATTTCGGGAGGGAATATTTATTGGGGACGTTATGTTTTCGAATAATTTTTCGAATCCCAGCGAATCGGGCAGAAATGGAAAAGTAACAGCTGGCGCAACGCATAACTGACGTGATGCTGATTAAGGGAAAAATTCAACTTTACTGTGCGTCTCCTTAGAGTACAGATTTTGAGTGAGACGCTTTTCCAAACATATTCCTTTCTTACCGCCAGTAAAAAGGGGAGTTTGATGAGCCTGAAACTGGGTGGCATGGAATTCCCTGATTCTACATTTCAGCATTAAAAAAAACCCATCAGGGCACTTCTTGAAAGTCCTATTTTCCTGATTTTTTTTGGATCCAACGAAACAGAGACAGAACATTTAAACTTCCCTCAGAAGTACCTGTTTGATGGTTGAGTGCAGGAAAAGTCCTACTTTCGAAATTTGTCCCTTATGGGTAGTTTATAGGAGAGAAGTGTTTCAAAATGTATTCTCCACCCTTACAAAGTGGGGCACATGAAAAGATTTCAAGTTAGGCGCACTAGAAATAATAGAAGTAATGATTTTGATTTAAAAAATCAAGACTTTCGTCCCCGTATGTCGCGTTTTTTTAATGGGGACGTACTTCAAATATGTTTTTTCCAAATTTGAAAAATAAGTAAATTAATTAATCACTAAGCAAGGTAATGCAGCGTCGAAGGCGCAAACATAGCTGGCTAGTAATAAAATAGAGGAGCTGCGGGGGAAGGCACTGGAAAACGATTTCGATGTCTTCGGAATAACCGAGACTTGGTGTGGTTCTCCCATTTTGGATACGGAATTCGAGATCGAAGGGTACGATATCTTGCGGAAGGATACGCTCGGCAAAAAGGGGGGAGGAGTTCATTTATTCCCTCATTTATACTAGCATACACGGATTTGCATTATAACTCCAGTGAATGGAGAAGCTGTGAAATGACTTAGCTGAAAGTTTTCTGACCCATGGGTGGGCTCTGGACTACCTGCAGTGGCATCTGGTTCACTGGACAAAGCCTCAGGCCTGGTGGATAAAAGAAAACTTCAGGAACAAAAGGTATATGCATACTCATAAACTGGGTCATCATAAAGAGAACAGTGCCTAATGGTAGAGGGCGTCATATGGCTTATTAGCCAAAACCATCCTAGTAGAGTAGAAAATTGCAATGAAAGGGGATGAAGTGCATGTAGGCTATGGTTGAACATCACAGCAATGACAACTTTCTAGCCAGAATGATAAAAAGATTTTCGATCACTTATAATGGTGTCTTTTGTTATTAGCTCCTTCCCCTTGAAAAAAAAATTATACAATTTACATATACACCAATTTTATGGGAGATTCATTTAGTCGTATTCAAACCAAACACATGGTTGAAATTTAGCACTTTCATGTATCAAATTAGGAATTCTAATGGAAATTCAGAAATGATTGTAAGTGATCCCATCAATACGGCCCGCCATGAGCAAGGAAGACTTGAGTTATTCATGTCAAAACTTCTTACTAGATTATTAGAAGTTCTTGGGGGAATTTTTGCCTGGGTTGGAAAGATCGAGTTCCAACAACGCGTGAATGTCCACTTTCATTTGATTTTGTGGATTAAAGGTGCTCCATTGCTAACTGAGGGTAAGGAGAAGAGTGTAGTGAGATTTATTGACTTTATAATTACAGCTGAGCTACAAAATCTTAATGATGAACATCTCCAGGCTAACCTAATCAATGAAAACAACAACACGTGTGAAATGAATATTGTGAAAGAAGAAAAATATAAGTTCTTGCACATTCAAGTTTCCTTGACCTGTTCAAGTTTTCAAGTTTCCTCGACCTTTAAAATATAGGACGGAAATTTATTCAGGCAATCATGTACAAGGCCGGTGATATGCAATCAGAAGGAAGCAGGAAAGTTGCTACATTATTTACTATAATCCTGAATTGCTAGGTGTATGGTTAGCATACATGGATTTAAGTTACATAGGTGAAAATAGCATATCTGCAGTGTTCTCATACCTCACTCCTTATATTACAAAAGCATGAAAAAACAAAATACATGTTTCAATTGATGAATTTTCCAGTAGCAGCAACATCATATCAGCACTAATGAAACTTAAAAGTACTGTCATCAGCAATTGTGTCATCAGTATGCATGAAGCCTCCTATCTTTTTTCTAGAACTCCACTCTTCTACACCAGTGAAGTTATCAAATGTCAAAAAACATTTATTAGAGCCAGTCGTGGGTGATGCCATCCACGAGGAGCAGTGCCGCTTTCGTGAAGGGCGTAGCACGGACCAGATGTTCACTCTCCACCAGATCCTCGAGAGACATTGGGAGTATGCCACAGATGTCTACATGTGCTTTGTGGACCTTGAAAAAGCTTACGATCGTGTACCCCGAGAAAACCTGTGGGCAGTGCTGCAGGAGTATGGGATCAAGGGTCAGTTATTGCGGGCAGTTCAGTCCCTTTACAACGATTGCAGAAGCTGCATCCGAGTGAGCCAGAGGAGTTCGTATTGTTTTCTGGTACGCTCTGGACTCCGGCAGAGTTGTGTCCTCTCACATTTCCTGTTCCTCGTGTACATGGACAGGATCTGTAGGCGCAGCCTCGGCCTGGATACGTGGATACGCGGCCTGGATACGCGGTAAGGATACCTCTCTTTGCTGACGATGCCGGTCTTTTGACCCGCTCTCGACAGGAGCTCCAGAGCGCGCTCGATCGGTTCGAGTCCGAATCCACTGCGGCCGGAATGAAACTGAGCGTCTCAAGACACAGGTCATGGTCCTCTCGAGAAATCCTGCTCGGTGCACCCTGTATGTCAGTGGGGTCCCACTGGAACAAATGGAGAAGTTCAAGTATCTCGGGGTCTGGTTCTGGAGGTACGGGCGATACGGAAACGAGATCGACAACCGCATCGCCAAGGCTTCTGCAGTTCTGCGGGAACTTTGGCGAACCGTGGTTGCCAGATCGAAAGTTTCTCTGGAAGCAAAACTCTCTGTTTTTAAGAGTGTATATCTCCCCACCCTCACCTATTGTCATGAACTTTGGGTAATAACCAAAAGCACCAGATGGCGAATACAAGCTGCCGGAATGAGGTGCTTGCGTCGAATGGCTGGCGTAACGCGCCGTGATCGGATGCGGAACTCCGCCATCCGCGAGAGTCTCCATGTCGAGCAGGTGCTTCTCCGGATCGAGAGGTCTCAGGCCAGGTGGTTTGGTCACGTCTGCCGCATGCCCCCTGAAAGGCTCCCAAGAGGACACTTCCAGGCCAAGATGACCGGTAAATTACCTGTCGGTAAACATCGCACGAGGTGGAGTGATTACGTCGCTCGGGTTTGTCACGAGAGGTTCGACATCCCACCACCTGAGCTTGAGTCTATTGCCCAGGATCGAAATCACTGGAGGACGCTCCTGGGGATGCTCGAACCGCGACCCCATTAAGTTGGGAAAGCGGCAAAGAAAATGTATGTATGTATGTATGCATATTAGAGCCACACAAAAGAGCACATAAGCCAAGTCCTACAAAAGAGTGAAAGAATTTGTCGAGAAACAGCCGAACACAACATATATTTGCTTCTCAATCAAGGTCGAGTATTATGAGAATCGGTCGGAGGAGATGGAGGCGACTTCGTTTCAAGATTTTCTTGAAAAATGTAATATAGAATATGAAAAGAAACACCACTGAAAGTCACAGGCAACATGGGAAAGCTTAAAGAATGATGAAAAAGAGTTATTCTTGCACATAACTTCACCCTGAGAAAAATATAAACTTGTCTGAGGATGAAAGTTTCTTGTATGGCATGCTCTTGCTCAATGTTCCCTTTAGATCAGAAGAGGAATTGTTACATGGGCACAAGAGTGTAAAAGACTCCTTTATAACTCTGGATAATAATACCAATAACAAAATTATGGAATATGAAAATTTTGCTATTATAAATCAAGCGTAAAAACAATTCATGCTTGTAATGAGATTAATGAAACCGTGCCAGAGTTTATGGTTTGTGATACAAGAGTTGCATGTCAAATAATAGACAGGTAGCAAAATTAATACTACATGTGTAACAGGCCGACGCCCTTCCAGTCAGGTCTTCTAGGGGAAGGAAAAGGAGGCATGCTGATTGAGTTGACAAGGGGAAACGTCTGAGGGGACATTATCTCAGGGATGCCGGATCTGGACCACCATCCCCGCTCTTCCAGAGGTGACCTCCAGTCCGGATCCGGATGACAATATCTTTGGACATCCCTGTCCAGAAAACCCCTGTCGCAACCAAGGATTTATGGGACAACCCCATTTCCAAAACCATTGGTTGGACAGGTACATGTTCGGAGATACGAACCAATAAATTAATGCAGGTGATTTTGACCACGAGTGCGTTTCCCAATAAGGATCTGTTCCGGGGAAGTGGTCAACCAATGGGCGCAAGCTACCAGCCAAGAATCCCTCCTCCAGGAACCTCCACTGGACCCTGGAGAAAAAGGAAGAACTTCGTCCGAGAAGTCTCAGTCCCGAGAGAAGCGAGGGGACTCGGCCCTGCCCTTGATAGTGAAGTTTTCATACGCAGCCCGACCAGTGTTAGTGCCCCCGTACGACTTTAAGAGTAGGTCTCCAGATCAATTCGAAACTTGCCCTCTCTCTCTTACGCGCGTTTGCCTAGAACCGGGTAGCTCATTTGTGGTCTGTGGATCTCGTTAACTAACAAAAATGTTGTTTCTTTTAATTTTTTGTCTACTTGTTGAACAACCTGGCAACATTTAAAACAACTTCGGTAATAAATTTAGGTATCTAACTCGGTTGTGTGATATTTCTTTCTCGGCCGTGAACAGGCCCGAACCTTTCCTCCTGAAGAAAGAGCTTGGGAAAAGATAGTTGTCAGGCGCGGGACGCTAGGGAGCGAAATCGATTAATTATTTGTTGTCTGTACTTAATGACCTGCCGCAGCGCCCCGTGCCCGTGGCACATGGTTTAGAAAGGTACCAAGTTCCCAGAACCAACTGGAAGTGATTAATAAGCTCAATGAAGACCAACTGAAAGTATTCCAATGTATTACCCATGCTCTTCAAGCCAAAAAAACTAGCTAGAGTATTTGTAACTGGAGTAGGAGATAAAGGGAAATCGTTCCTGATGAGCATGCTGAAGCAAAAAAATATGGCATACACATGGAAGGGATGCACGTCTCTTCCTTGCACTAACAGGAGTTTGTGCATTCAACATTGAGGGAACCACTATTCATAGAGCCCTACGGCTAGCTATAGATCACAAAGTGGCATCTGACGATTAGTATGGTCTTGATCCATATACTCTCTCACTACTTCGTTGTGAATACATGAGTGCAAAGCTTATAATAATTTATAAAATCAGTATGGTTCTTAACAATATGCTACAGTTCGCTAATGAACAGGTGAATATGATATTTGACACCCCTCGTGGTTATTTTGGTGACAAAACAATAGCACTATTTGGCGATTTACTCCAAGTGAAACCTCCTAAGGGGAAATTTGCTTTTGAGGGACAGAAGGCCAGTATAGGAATTGATATTACCCTATGGTCCCTTTTTACTTACATGGAGTTGAAAAATAATTAGATAAGCAGGTAATCCACATCATGCAGGCATGCTAGAGAGCATACGTCAGGGTAAATTAAGCCAAAGTTACTACGATGCCCTATGTTCAAGACGGATTTTGAAGAATGTTCCAATGACTATGAAAGCCATGATAGAAAAACTTACAGTGTATTTCCTAGAGAACTTCAGCGATTGCAAGAAACCAATATGTATATTCCCTACTAACAAAATTATTCTGTCCTTTAATGAGAAAATGTTAAAATACTTGTTCGAGAATATTGTTGATATTAAATCAATTGATTCATGTTACAAAAATGAAAAAAAAATCAAGTTGACATACAGTCAGGGCAGAAAAAGCTACAAAAACTGTATAAGGATGTCACCTTCGCTGCTGGTTTGGACAATGTCATTAGACTTGCCATAGGAAATCGAATCATGCTGATAATAAAAGAATCAAGAGACAAAGGTGTTGTAAATGGTTCCCTTGGGACAGTAACTGATATAATATTTGACATTGAAGGAAAATTTGTAGAGAAAATTAAATCACAGTACGATTTGAAATATATAGGAATACATACATTCTCACACAACAGCTGCCAGTACAATTGGCTTATGCAATAACATTGAACAAGAGTCAAGGGCTGTCTCAATAAAGTGATGTGCTACCTTGGACCTCAAGAGATTGATGGTGGAATGGCCGATGTCGCCTGATACAGAGTGACACCCTTAGGCGGCTTGTACTTAATTGCATTCGATACCAATACTGTTTATTGTAATTTGAGAGCCATAAGTGAATACAACTGATTGAAAATGATACAAGGTGTACAACTATATAAAGAACCCAATTTAAAAAAATCGATTAAAGTAGATGATTCTTTCATTGGGGTTCGTAGCCGAACACAGAAGGTGGAGCCAATTACAATTAAGGAAATGGAACAAAATTGCATTGCAGGGGGATGGTAGAACATGTTCTACATAAATGACATTTTCCTAACATGCAGGAAATAACTTTTTGCATACCTCAATGTTTCACATTTTGAAAGTCAGGAGGATGGAACTTCCCCTTGGCACATCTCAAAACACAGGGACACATTTTTCTTCATTACTTCTCAATTTTCTGTCCTATCTGTACAGCATGGAGTTTTCAATTGTGTATTTCAACAATTTAAACAAAAAATACTTGACCAAGTATGCCCTAAATATGCTTAACACCTCCCAAATTGTCAGGGGTCAAACCAGATTCAGCACAGACAACTTTTCCTAGTGATTTATCAATACATTGTATATGCTGGAGAAATTGCACCATGACTAACTGGAACTTGTTCTCTTGCTCCCAATTGTATAAGAGATTGATAATATCCCAGTGAAATAACTTGGTTTATAAATGTGGATAGTGCTTAATGATACGTGAAGGACGATATCAGCGTGTCAGGCAGCTCTGGGAGAAACAAGGGAAAACTGTATAATTAATGAAGGGAGAGGGGTAGTGAAGAACCAAACCAGTGGTATAGCATCCTTCCCAAAAATGCCTTTCCTCCTACAGGGCAGGTATGCAACAACTTACTAATTTCCTCCCCAAAAAGGGGACGAGTTGCCCTTGGGCTCAAAGGTAGGCAATTTCATTGATGCTTCCACATTCTCACCTGCAACAATTATCCCTCCATTAGGCCGGTTCTGCATGAATCCGATAAAATGCGATTAGAGTGAATGCACAATACCTTATCTATTGATGCTACAGTTCATGCTATAGAAAATAGTACCTCAGAATATACATCGTTTGCAACTTGTCAACATCTTTCTGGGAAAAAACTTATCAAAATCATCAATGTGGTCCTCAAAAGTCAAATATGAGAGACACTTGGTTAAGTTGATTTTTAAACAGCAAGGAAACTTCTAACACTTCCAAGACAACCTATTCTTTCATGATATTGCTTTCAAGATGAATGCACAGTGTATTAAAGAATGCATTGAAGCAATTCATGTCTCTAGAAATGCTATAATTCTAAAAATAAAAATATTTCCCAATCTACCTCTACATGCATACCATCATCACAATAAGCATACATTTTTTATGAATACTAATGAGAAAAATGTCTAATTTCAAAATGTTTCCCGTTAATTACTTTCCTCTAATTTCCTCAATGTCCAAATGGAACTTTCCCAAAGTAAATAGGGTCAAATCACAAGTTACTTTGGACTGCAGAGACTTTGATGGAAACCATATCCTAAAGCTGAACATCTAATACTAGCGAGTTTGTTTGCCGGAAGGGTAAACAAAGTCGCTATGGTGGCGCCTTCGGCGCTCTATTACCTTGGATAGGGATTCATTCATTCATTTTTTTGCGAAATGGGAAACACGTAAAGTACGTCCACATTGAAATACACGACATATAAGGTTAAAAGTTTTGATTTTTATCAAAATCATTACTTCTTTGATTCTATGTGTGCCTAACTTGAAATCTTTTCTTGTGTCCCTTTCTATAAAGGTGGAGAAAATATTTTGAAATACTTCCCTCCTATAATCTACTCCGATGAAACATATTAAAAAATTAGGATTTTTCCTCTACTCAGTCATCAAACAGGTGCTCCTGAGGGAAGTTTAAATTTTCTGTCTCTGTTTCGTTGCATCAAAAACAACAGGAAAATGGGGCTCAAGTGCCAAAATGGGTTTTCACGAAAATTTATTTTCTTTTGAAAGGAAAACTTAGGGAACTCCATGCCACCCAGTATCAGCCTCATACTTTTCCCCTTTTTGCTGACGGAAAAATGTATTTGGATAAGCTGTGCTCTGAGGAGACGACAAAAGCAGTGCTCTGAGGAGACTCATATCAAGTGTAACTTTTCCTTAAATCAACTTCACGTCAATGACGCGTGCGCCAGCTACTTGTCTGTCTGCCCGGTGAACTACATGCCCACAAAGTTTCAATAGCATACGGTTCCCCTTTTCGTTGGTGAAAAAAAATGCTTGGAAAAGCCGACGCACGCAAAATCTATGCCCAGAGGGTATGCCCCATAAAAACTAAATACTCCCTCAGTTCAGTAATATGTCATTTATACATGTGCCAAGTTTCACCTTTCTATTTCTGTCAAATTCGCCACTTCCAATTCAAAACATCCCACCTCGAAACAATTCCCCCAGGGGATGTATCGAGACTTAACATTTTTATTTAACTCTTTGCCTAAGTGCTCACCTTCATGCAAAAGTTTCAGCTTTCAATTTCCATCAGTTTAACTGATAAAAAGAATTTTTTTTTTTAATTCTCCCTTTGAAGATTTGGGACTCCAGGGCATTTACTTCTAAAGTCTAAAGTTTTCTGCAGCATCCCAATAGACAGTTATGTACCAAGTTTCATCCTTCCACACTAGCTCAATACGCCAGGACAAAAAAAAATTCTTGAAAACGTCGGCACAAAAATATGCCCCCAAGGGCATGGATCTAATTTTTTCATTTTTCCTGAACTCAAAGTCTCGGTAGGCACACCCATGCCAAGTTTCAGCTTTTCATGTCTCTCCGTTTCACTCAAGCTGAAATAATGTTATGGTGCTGGAATGGGTAACGGGACACAGAACGCAAAAAATGACAAGGAAACCCATGGAATGGCCTGGATTTGAACACCAACTTTCTGATTGCAAGTCAGAGATGCTACTACAACACCACCGAACCCAGTACTTCCAATTGATTCTCTAAATGCCACCCTCATCTGTTACAAAATATGTTTAAGAAAAACGTTTCCCCCAAAATGTGTACCCCCAGGGCATGTACTTCCAAAGTCGGATTTTTTCTGAACTCTGCATCCCTAAATGTACCAGTACATGTGTACCAAGTTTCATATTTCCACCCATTCCAGAACATGGTTAGAATTAGCGTCAGTCAGTCAGTGCCGATCGTCTATATACGTGGCGCGTACCAAAAGTAATGCCTTTATGGCTGTAATGCGCAAAACAAAAGCAGTATGCTTATGTGTCTCGTAAGGTATGTAAATTGCACCTTCTTATGTATTTTGTACCATATTTTCCACAGATCAGTGCTTGTAATCCATGGTTATGATGCTAAAACAAAGAGCTGTCATCGAGTCCCTGACGAAGGAGGGTTGCAGCGATTCCGACATTCATGCCTGGCTAGCCAAGGTGTCCGGTGAGCAGACAATTGACGTCAGCAATGTGCGAAGGTGGATGAAGAAGTTTACTGAAGGAGAAACAGCCATCGAGGACAATCCACGAAGTGGGAGGCCATCAACTGCGGCCAGTGATGACAGTGGATGACTTGTTTCGCGCGGACAGGCGCATAACCGTCCGGGATATCGCTGATCAATTGCATTTCGGTCAAAATGACGTAGAAACAACCATCAGAGACTTAGGCTATCGGAAGGTGTGTGCCAAATGTGTTCCTCGTCAGTTGACATCTGATTTGAAAACCAAGAGGGTGGACGTGTGCACTGAAGTGCTGGCGATGTTTGTAGACCAAGAAGGCATGTTTTTTTCGAATGTTGTGGCAGAAGTTGAGACGTGGGCATGTATATATGATCAATAGACAAAGAATCAGTCGATGCAGTGGTGGCACAGCACCTCACCCAGGTCTAATAAGTTCAAAACTCAACGATCAGCACAGAAGGATATGGTCACAGTCTTCTGGGATTACAAGGGTGTCATCCTCATGGATTTCCTGCAACCTGGTGCGACAGTGAACAGCGCCCGCTATATTGTGACACTCAAGAAGCTTCGTGAAGCCATCAGAAAGAAGAGGCCGCAAAAATATATCAAATCCATACAGCTACACCATGACAAACCCCGCACTCACACGTCTTTTGCCACAAATCAGGCAATTGCGAAGATTGGCTGGTCTGTGGTGCCAAATACCCCTTATAGCCCGGATTTGGCACCGTCGGACTTTTACCTATTCAGCCCGATAAAAAACAGTGGCCGGGGACAAAGATTTGATGACGTAGAGGACATCAAAGTCGCTTTGAAAACATGAATCAGACACTGCTCGCCACAGTTTTTCTAAACAGGATTCAAGTCTTCGGTTCAGAGGTGGCACAAATGCATCGCGTGCGCAGGAGATTACTTTGAAGGGTATTTTTGTGTACAGCAACAATTGATGCACAAACGTGCATAACTGGAACATTCTATTCATTATAATAAAGAAGATGTTACCTAACAGGCATTACTTTCGGTACGCCCCTCGTATATTAGAGATATACAGACGATCATGACTGACTGACTGAGAAACTGTCGGACGCTAATTTTAACCATATCCTAGAGAAGTTAGAAATTTGGAACTTGGTAAAAATCAAAAGCAGCATGTTCGCGTGAACAAGATATCAATTTTTTGCAAACAATGTAAATTTTTATTATGCAATCCATGAATATATATATGGAAAACATGAAATTATTATACATATTTTTAATAATATATGACTCAGCGAATCATTAAATGCTGAAGTTGAGCTTTTTATTTCAGCAGTGCACGGGATTAGGGAAGAGGAGAATCCCAACCCAAGTACTACATCTTCTCTATCCTAAAAGGAGGAGAGCTCCCTTGAATTTCTACTCCTCCTCCCGGAGCTTCCGTACGGGAGGAGGATGCAGTAGGTCACTTAGGTACTCTTGAGTGCTGGTGAGGAAAAGTACTCATGTACTCGTCCAACCACCCTAGTGTTCTGAAGAATGTAAAGGAATAGGAGATTCAGTATATCAATTCTCTTCAATGGTACTGAATGACTCTTTAAATGCACATGAATGCCAGGGGAAAATTAACATAAATCTTACGTAAAATGAAAGTAAACAGGCTGTTTTGAATGCAAACGAGAATGTCAATTTTATGTAAAATTTACGCTAATTTTATATCACCGTTAAACGTATCACACAGGTGACATTTCTGCAAACATGTTGACATTATCTTGACAGTGGTTTTCGTAAAAATGATATAAAATGGACAAAAAATTTACATTCAGTTTATGTAAAATTAACATAAACATGCTGTTTGGGATGTACCTTTTGGGATGCACCCAAGCAGCATGTTTATGTAAACAAGATATCAATTATTTCCAAACAATGTAAATTTCTTGCGATTGCCACGAAAATGACATCATGTTCACGCAAAATCTACGTTCCAATATTTACGTCACCAAAGTGTACGTGTATTTTACGTAAACTAGACTAGACGAACTCCATTCGACGTGAAGTACACGATATCAAGTTTATGCAAACTTTACGCCACACCATCCATATGAAACTTTAGCTGACCATCCTGCAGTTGCAGTACCAAGATTCCTCATTAGAAGGAACCCTTGTTCCCTGCATCCTACAATTACTATTAAGTACTAGTTTCCCTGATATAGTATCAGGTTTTCTTACCATCCTTCTACTTTTTATTATGCAATCCATGAATATATATGTGGAAAACATGACATTTTTATATATATATTTGTAATATATGACTCAGGGAATCATTAAATGCTGAAGTGAAGCTTTTTATTACAGCAGCACACAGGATTATGGAAGAGTAGAATCCCAACCCCACAAGTACTACATCTTCTACTATCCTAAAAGGAAGAGAACGCCTTTGAATATCTACTCCTCCTCCGGAGGTTCCAGTACGGGAGGGGGAAAAAGAAGGTCACTTTGGTACTCTTGAGTGGTGGTGAGGATGAATACTCGTGTACTCGTCCAACCAGAGTTCTGAAGAACGAAAAGCAATGGAAGATTCAGTATATATAATTCTCTTTAATGGTACTGATTGGCTCGTTAAATACGCATGAATGTTAGGGGGAAATCAACGTCAATTTTGCGTAAAATGAATGGAAACATGCTGTTTGGGATACAAACAGGAATGTCAATTTTTACGTCAAATTTAAGTTTATTTTATATCACCGTTTACGTATCACAGAGGTGACATTTCTGCAAACAGGTGGNTCACCGTTTACGTATCACAGAGGTGACATTTCTGCAAACATGTTGACATTTTCTTGACAACGGTTTGCGTGAAAATGATGCAAAATGGAAAAAAAAATTACATTCGTTTTACGTAAAATTAACATAAACATGCTGTTTGGGCAGAGTTCAGAAAGAGTTTGGAGGTACATGCCCTGGGGGTACAATTTTTCGGGAAATGTTTTTCTTAAACATATTTTGTGACAGATGATGATGTCATTTCTGAGAATCTACAGGTTGTGCTGGGTTCGGTGTTGTATTGGTAGCATATTTGACTGGCAATTGGAAAGTCCGGGTTCAATTCCCAGCCATTCGTTGGCTTTCTTTGTCCCGTTACTCATTCCCCCTGCATGACATTATTTTTGCTTGAGTAAAACGGAGAGGCATGGAAAGCTGAAACTTGGCATGGACGTGCCTACCGAGATGATGAGTTCAGGAAAAACGTAACATTTCAGATCCGTGCCCTGGGAGCATATTTTTCCCCTCAGAAGTACCTATTTAATGGCTGAGTAAAGGAAAAATCCTACTTTTGAAATGTGTCTCCTTAGCGTAGATTATTAGAGGGAAGTATTTCACAATGTATTCTCCACCCATATCTACAATAAAATATTTAAAGTTAGGCACACGTAGAATCATAAAAGTAAATAATTTGATAAAAATGAAGGCTTTCGATCCCATATGTCACGCATTTCAATGGGGATGTACTTTAAATACGTCATCCATTTATCCATTTCACACATACGTTATCCATTTCGCAAAGAATAAATGAATTAATCACTATGCAAGGTAATGGAGCGCCGAAGGCTCGACCATAACGAGTTTGTTCGCCCGAAGGGCAAACAAACTCGCTTGTATAGTTATATCAAGTATGGTGCTCTTGGTCCTTCATAGGGAGTCTCCTTTTAGAAAACAGGGAGGAAGTAGGTTTTTATGCAGGGTAATATGGATTCCATCAAAATACTCAACTGGCTTGCATGGGCCGTCATCTCTCTTCCTTTTCTCTGAAAAAAAAGGAACGGGTCGCCGCCCTCCCAGTCGTGTCGTCCGGGGGAAGGGAAATGAGGCATGCTGATGTAGGAGACGGACGGAAATCTGTGTGAAAAGCTGAGTTGAAAAGGGGAAACGTATGAGGGGACAATTGCCAGTAATGAATTTGCCTTTTGTGCCCGGTTTTGTTAAGAATATTCGCACTGACATTTATTTCGATTCAGGTTCACAGGCTATTATAATAAATTCAAATCTTCTTCCAAAAGAAATCCTCAATTCTCGTTTTCAGGTAAACACTAAGGATTAACTGTTTGGCATTTCAGGTCATTTGCTTCATAATCAAGGTTGTTTTGAGTTGATGTTCAATGTGGCAGGAAAATATGTTTGGGTCACCGCATGGCTATCCTCTAAAGTATGTGGCATTCCGGCTGGGGTTGTAGCAGGACAGAATTTGCTCGCTGCTTTAGGTGACAAGTTAGATTTCAAAGAAAGTTCATTGACCTGTGGAAGTGTCAAGCTGCCATTTCAGAGTGCCGTTATGTGGCGGGACCTGCGATGGGCACTGTCCGTAAGGGTCTGCGACAGATGCCTGGGAGACGGGAAGGGCTTGAGAGGGAAAAGAAAAAGAATAAAGGGAACATAAGAATTGGTCAAGGGCACGGGCGGACACCGTTGGGGCTGAATGACATAGAGAGTCAGGGGGGCCATAAACCTGACGGGGTAATTAATGTCGGTAAAAGGGAAAGTTGGCCTTAAGGATCAGGGCCACGATAATGCCCGAGAATAATAAAGTGAGAGTCAGATGAAAAGGAATTCGGGAAACTGGAGGACTCTCGGAGGTTCCAGGAGGAACAGAAAATGGGGTTCATTAAAGGATAGGACATGCGCCGCTGCTAGGACGAAACAGGTTGCCGAGATCCCTCCGAGTTGTGAACGAGTCGTGTTGACAGACGTTCCGTTTACAGAAGGGACGGAAGTGTTGTTTGAAGCCGTGGGCTTAGGAATACCTGAGGTAGTGGTTGTCTCGGTATTAGCCAGGGTAAAACAGTGGCAGATTCCCCTTAGAGTAATGAACCTTTCGAAGATAGGGGCAAGATTACCAAAAGGGAAAGTACTTGGCAATGTTCAGATGTTAAATGATTCTAAATCGATCTCAGTTATGACGACGCAAAGGTCTCGACCTGTGCCTGAGATGAACAAGGAAGTTCTTGCGGAACAGTTTGATCTTTCGGAAGTAAACCCAACCAACAGACCAGGGTTGATGGATGCGTTGTATAGCTACGCTGATGTCTTTCAACTTCCCGGTCAGGCACTGGGAAATACTCCGTTGATCAAACACGTCATTGAGACTGGGGAGCATTCGCCTATAGCTCAAAGACCCTATAGGGTACCACAAAGCAGGCGGAATGCCCTGAAGGAAAACATTCAGGAGATGTTGCAGGAAGGGATAATCAGACCTAGTATCAGTCTGTGGGCCTCCCCTGTTGTAATAGTGGACAAGCCCGATGGAAGTATTAGGATATGTTGTGATTATCGGAAACTGAACAGTGTGAGTCAGTTTGATCCTTATCCCCTTCCACTCATTGCAGAAACACTGGACTCACTGGGGAATGCCAAGCATTTCAGTAGTTTGGATCTAGCTAGCGGATACTGGCAAGTTCCGCTAGTGGAGAATTCCATTGAGAAATCGGCATTTGTGATTCCAGGGGGGAAATACGAATGGACAAGAATGCCTTTTGGATTGGCAGAAAGTCCTTCAACTTTTCAGCGACTCATGGATGTTCTCTTCTCAGGACTACTATACGAAGTATGTCTTCATATATTGACGACATCATTATATTTTGTAGCACAGTAGAGGAACACATGGAAAGGCTGAGGGTGCTGTTGCAAAAGCTCAGGGAAGCTAATCTTAAGTTGAAACCAAGCAAGTGTAAATTTTTCAGAAGTAAGCACAAATATCTGGGACACATTGTATCACGACAAGGGGTAGCTATGGATCCAGCAAACAGAGAGCCATTCAGGACTACCCAAGACCTAGTAACGTGAATGATGTGAGATCCTTTTTGGGGTTGACGGGGTTTTGTCGCCGTTTTATTGACGGCTATTCGAAGAAAGCAAAACCTCTGACCCTGCTCCAAAAGAAAGGGGTGGATTTTATTTGGACCCCGGAAGCAGAAGAAGCTTTCCAAGTGTTAAAATAAGCACTTCAAGAGGGGCCCATTCTTAAATATCCGAATTTTTCAAGGCCCTTCATAGTAGCGACGGACGCATCACATGTTGGAGTAGGGAGTGTGCTTGCTCAGTTGCACAATGGGAATGAGTTTCCTGTAGCATATGACAGTCGCCAATTAAACAAGACGGAACAAAATTATTCAACCATAGAAAAGAGCTCCTGTCCGTAGTGCATGCCTTACGAACGTATAGACCCTATTTGTATGGCAAAAAATGCACACTGATCACGGACCACAGACCACTGCGGTGGCTCAGGTCTCTCAAGGATCCTTCTTCTAGATTAGCACGTTGGTCAATTCTCCTTCCGGACTATCAATATGATATTGTACATCGCCCAGGGAAAAAGAACTCGAACGTCGACGCCTGTCGCAAATACGGATATTAGGAAGGGGAATCAACTTGGGAAAGAGATGAAACCCATTACATTGGAGCAATTAAGACATATTTCGACAACGAGGAATATGAAAATGAGGATTCCCTGTTATTCACTCCTTGGTTCGATCAACAAAGAATCAGTGAAGAACAAAGATAGGATCCTAAATTGAAGAACATAATCGACACATTGGAGACAGATCAGCGCGCGGAGGGGGAAAATATGCTTGCAGAGGAATATATGATGTCCGAGGGACTACTTTATCGAATCACCACCAACATCAATGGAAGATTAATGGAACAATTAGTTGTTCCAGCCGGCATGGTTAGGTATGTGCTTAGATTGAACCATGAACCTCCAATTTCGGGTCATCTTGTGGTCAACAAGACATTAGGCCGGTTACAAGTAAGATTCTATTGGGCAGGCATGGCCAAAGATGTAGGTCACTACAAAAAAAGATGTCAATCATGTCAGGAAAGGAAGAGACCCATGGGAAAGAAGGCAGCCTCATTACAGCCCAACACGGGGGCACAAGGACCCTTTGAAATGGTTTCCATGGATATTCTCGGGCCTTTGCCCACGACAATCAATGGAAACCGATACCTTCTCATGTTCACATACTATTTCACGCGCTGGGTTGAGGCAATCCCATTGATTGATCAAAAAGCGGAAACCATCGCAAGGGAATTCGTAACGCAGATCTTGTTAAAACATGGGGTTCCAATTAAATTGCTGACCGATTGCGGATCAAATTTCCTGTCAAAAATGATGAGGTCAGTCTATGAATACTTTGGGATAAGGAAGCTTTCAACAACTCCGTACCATCCTGAAGGAAATGGTCTCGTTGAAAGATTCAACAGAACCCTAGCGGATATGATAACCTATTATACGGAGGATCAACGAGACTGGGATGAGTTTGTACCAGTCGTGGTGTTTGCGTATAGGAATGCCCCACAGGAGAGTACAGGAGAAAGTCCTTTCTATCTAATGTATGGAAGGGGCGCAAACCTTCCTTTTGATGATGTGATAAAACCTCAACGGGTTAGTTATGCAATAGCAGAAGACTATAATGAAGAGATGGCAGCTCGGCTCCACAAAGCATTTTCGCAGGCTAGGCAAAATTTGCTAAAGGCAGCCGAGAAAAGGAAACACTACTATGATCAAAGAGCAGTTTCCCCAAACATCAAAGTTGGGGATATGGTGCTGATCTATTTCCCTCATGTGAAACCGGGGAGGGTGACAAAATTAGCACGAAGATGGGTAGGTCCTTACCGGGTACTGAAACAGGTCAGCCTGGCGAACTTCGAAGTCTCTAAGATCTGTTCAACTAAAACTGAATTAGTTCATGTAAACTGAATAAAGAGGTTCTTCGCTGCCGGGTACGGTTATGAGGAGGTAGCATACGAAGAAGAGGAGAAACAATATGCACTGCTGTTCCCTCGTGAGAGGGACAAGGACATTCATGAGGTTGATGGAGAGGAGGAAGGGCAGAAGGCAGAGGAAACGTCCAGGAATGAACCTGGAGGAGCACCTATCCACCCCCTTGAAGTTAAGGAGGAACAGATTCCTTCAGAGGTTGAAGAGGAGGGTACGGAGGAGGAAGGAGGCCAGGTAGTGCCACCACCCGTACCATCTCGTTACGGCGATTTACCCATTCCACTGAGACCTGCACCGAGATACGCCGTCCGAAGTAAGGTGCCCGTAGAGGATGTGGAGTGGGTGATGCCGACTCCGACAAGACGTCGAGGGGCACCAACAAAGCCGGACAACATGGCAAGGCCAGCACAAACAGTAATAGTCCGGCAGTCGCCAGCCTGTGCTGGACCTACAATGATGGACAAGATAAGTTGGCTTGTCCAGACATTAGACATGTAAGTCATCAACATTAAAGCTTCCTGGGTAAGACGTTAAACTGCATCCGCTGGCACGTCCTGGGCATGACGGTAAACTGCATCCATTGGAACGTCCTAGACATGACGTTAAACTGTATCCTTGATGTCCCGTGCAAAACTTTAACCTGCATCAGTATCCTCGTCATGGGAGCCTTGCACATTAAATCATAGCGATTAAAAATGTGGCCTGCCCAAGGTAGGACGTGAATTAGGACGTTGAAAACATGTGGGACAAAGAGCACATGAAAGTTGGAAAAATGGATGAGAAAAGACAGAGCAAGATAAAGGGGTCATTTAGGGTAGTACTAGACCTTGGGGGCATTAAAGGAGCTGGTGCAAATAGGAAATTAACTTCGGCGGTCCTGAATTTTCATCTGTTGGTGATAGTTTCGACAAAGAGGAAGAAACAGAACAAGGAACGACACTGAAAGCAAAGATAATGAAAAATCAAAAGGACAGCAAAGAAAAACAATTACAAGAAGAAGAGGGGGATCAGGAGGAGATATCAGAAGAACGTTTCCAGGAATGGAAGAAGCTGTTTGGAGTGTACAACGCAAATGTCACAAACCTCGAAGAATGGATGAATGTCCATAAAGAGTGTGAATGTGGAGACCAAGAGGAAAAGTGCCTCCTTTTTCCTAGTGGAAGTGGTGGGACATATGGACATCTCTTTCACTGGGGTTTTGACTGAGCGGGTCAGGGCTAATTTAGTCAATGAAGTAGATAGTAGTAGTCCTCCTGTTATGTGCTGACAATTATAGTCTTGATCGTGAATAAAGAACAAATTTGAAGAGTATAGCTAATTCCGGGGCCTTATGAAGTTAATGATTAAATCCTACTATGAGAATGACCTTTTACTTTTTACTAGGAAGATCCTATCAATAGTAGCCTTTGAACAATTACAATGAAGAGGTTATATTGGTGCATTAAATAATGACCTCCATTTTCAGATGAATCTCTACCTGTTCTTGTGTTTCGGCCTGATGGCCACTGAAGTTCAGAGTAATGGAAATAAGTGGTTCACACCGTCAAGAGAGGCGTTGGTCATTCAGGTTCGAGAAGGGTTGGTGTATTTCAAACGCGGGGATTTCATTTTGAATGCCGACAGATGGACTTTAGTATTTGATCTCCCCTTTCAACAGCACTTGGACACCGCGACCACTTTGGTCGTGGAACTGGAAACATTTGTGAAATGGGTAGAAGAGATAGTGCTACCTCACCCAATCTCCAGTCCAGAAGCTCCCACAAAAAGGGAAAAAAAAGAAACTTCCCAGACCCGGTGCTACATTGTCTGCGAAAGGAAGCAATACAATTACAATACCAAGTACATCGATCCCGACAACGGTTCCAAGAAATCCTGCATACCAGTTCGTTCCCCTAACATAATTTAAAAATTCAAAAATATACATCAAGGAATCCCAGAGATTTAATTGACGCGGGTGGAAAAGCCTTAAAATGGTTATTTGGCACAGTGACCAATGAGGACCTAGAGAAGTTGAACTCAAAGATAGATCATTTAGCCGGTTCATCAAAAGATCTCATTCATCTTGCGGAGGATCAAGCGAGTCTGGTCCACATTACAGCAGAAAATATCAAGCAAAATCGAAAGAACATTCAACTTTTGACTGGGATCACAATATAACAGTAGAAACTTACAGACTAAAACAGCAACTGGAAAATACCGCGTGGTCCTTATGGACGACCCTTACTTCTATTAGCATGATACAGTTGTCAGCACGTAGAGTCAGCATGGCAGTGATGGAGCTTTAAAATGAGGCGGTTAGGTTAACACAAGCTTTAGAAATAGCAGCCAGACAGAGGTTAAGTCCCTATCCGGTCACGCCTGAGAGTTTTCTCAAAATTCGCCAAAATGTTAGTTTGGAACTACCGGCAGAGATGTCATTGGCTGTTCCATTGAATCCAGATCTAACTTATATTTATTACCATTGGACCAATGTACAAACAGCCGCTACAGGAAATGTCCTGCGTCTATAAGTAACCATCCAACTGAAAACTTTGGAACGGAATTTTGAACTCTTGCAAATGCTTCCTATGCCAATTCATGTAGAAGGAACACAGCTGTCAGTAATGGTCAGACCCGTAACAGAATATCTTTCTATCAGTTCGGACAGAAAAGTTTTCCTGGAAATGTCGCAACAAGATTTGGAATTTTGTGTGACGGGACCGATTAATGTATTCGAACCAAGAACGGCATTAAGAACTAGTCCGGCTACATATTGTGCGTATGAACTTTTCTTACACTTAAAGGAACCGCCAGATTGTAGAAAATAAGTTCTAGACTGCCAGCGCCCTTATTTTGTCCGAGCCAGTGACAAAGGTACCTGGGCTTATTCTGTGGTTCAACAAATGACCCTAGTAGTAACATGTCCACAAACGGACCAGAAGAAAGTAACCTATCACTAATCACTCCTTAAATTTCTCTGGGCTGATTATTTTGCCAGCCACATGCAGTGCGCATGCGGCTGGATTGACATTGCCTTCCAGCTACACGGGACATTCTAAACGAATTCAGGTAATTCATCATGTCTTTCAGATACATGATGTTAAGAGCCTGCTAAATGGCTCAAGCATAAATTTGTTGAAAAAAGTGGTAAATGATGAGAAATACAAGGAAATGAGAATGAACATTGAAAACGTAAGGGAGAGTAGTCTCATTCCAATGCGACTTCCTCTTCAAGATATTGAGAAGGGAATTCAGCAACTCGATCGACAAGGTATACCAAGTATTGCCTGGTTCGAACCGAGAACCATCCCCGCACCCACGATCACAACTTTGGCTATTATTGGCCTTAGGGGGGGAATAGGGCGGATTGTTTGCCGCTCATGCGCTAGATTATCGGTGATTAGACACCAAACCAATGAGGGGATCTTCTTTGGGCCAAGGTTTGGATTTTTCAAACCGGCTCAAAGACGGCACCCATCACCACCTGTCCAGGAATTAGGGGCTATAGACGTGGTAAAAGAGAATGAGCCACTGCATGAGTATGGGAGTTTTCATTGAAAAGATTAATCATGTAAGGTTGTTCAAAGAATGCCATGGATATGTTTTGTACTAACCCATTTTGAATTACTATCTGTAAAAATGTGGAGTAAAACTCGGGGCCAGGCAAGAAATTGTGAAAGAGAGAGGCGTCAATGAACCCGTGGGTGTACTTTGAGGCAATACTATTTCGTCGTCCACTTTACCCAAGGAGAGGACAGGAGACTCCTCCGCAGAAACATCGTCGTTGTAGATTCTTTGGAAGGAGCCTACACCGAGCAGTCGGTGCAAATGGTGTAACGGGCCGCCGCCCTTCCAGTCATATCGTCCAGGGGAAGGGAAAGGAGGCATGCTGATTGAGGAGACGGACGGAAATCAGTGTGATCATAGACATGTATATACTACGTATAACTAGACTGGATAGTCGTAGGTGCGAGAGTGGGGCTTTTTGACGCCATGTTTTTGGGGTCAAAGACAGGCCCCGCCCACATGTCCCATGCAAACTTCCCTCTCACATCTCCTGTCTACGCAACTTGCGTTCACCCAGTATCTGTTAGACTTCATACCGCTAACCAGGACTTCGAGTCCACCAAGTTTCACCTTTAACGGGCAAGTACTTTCGCAGATCAGGAAGTATAAGGTTGAGGACCATTCTTTGGGAATTATACTTGCAGGCCTAGAGCGAAAACTTCAAGACCGATTCTGACGTGCCACTGTACTCGTCTCNCGGCATCCCTGGGATAATGTCCCCTCATACGTTTTCCACTTGTCTCCTATGCTTATCACACTGACTTCCGTCCGTCTCCTCAATCAGCATGCCTCCTATCCTTTCCCCTGGACGACATGACTGGAAGGGCGGCGGCCCGTTACAAGAGTAAAATAGCTAACTCCAGTTTCACCCCCCTTTCACTCTGGGAAAGGAGCGAATTTACTCCATCACCAAGGAGTCAAATTACACTCCTCCTCTGTGAGTAAAAACGCTCCCAT
The DNA here is from genome assembly GCA_905338385.1 of Darwinula stevensoni. Classification (NCBI taxonomy): domain Eukaryota; kingdom Metazoa; phylum Arthropoda; class Ostracoda; order Podocopida; family Darwinulidae; genus Darwinula; species Darwinula stevensoni. The sequence goes on along the minus strand of CAJPEV010002205.1, from coordinate 16,203 downwards.
CAGAAAGTGATAGGGATGTCATGCAAATAAGAAAATTATCACAAACATCGTGTGTCGCTTTCGCTCTCGCATAGGCGTTGACCTACCTCTGATTGTACTGATTAAAGTACACGTCAGAGGTTGGACCACTTCTTGTAGGTTCTGTGGAGTAATCCGGGATATCAGTCCCTTATTACCTCATTTCACTGAGGTCTGATGGGGGGGTGAAACTGGAGTTAGCTATTTTACTCTTGTAACGGGCCGCCGCCCTTCCAGTCATGTCGTCCAGGGGAAAGGATAGGAGGCATGCTGATTGAGGAGACGGACGGAAGTCAGTGTGATAAGCATAGGAGACAAGTGGAAAACGTATGAGGGGACATTATCCCAGGGATGCCGGATCTGGAACACCATCCCCGCTCTTCAAGAGGTGACCTCCATTCAGGATCCGGATGACAATATCTTCGGACATCCCTGTCCAGAAAACCCATGTCGCAACCAAGGGTTTATGAGACAATCTCCTTTCCAAAACCATTGGTTGAACAGGTACATGTTTGGAGATACGGACCCAGAAATTAATGAAGATGATTTTGTCCTCCAATGCGTTTCCCAATAAGAACTGTTCCTGGGAATTGGACAACCAATGATTGCGAGTTACCACCCAAGAATCCCTCTTCCAGGAACCTTCCAGGAAGAAAAAAAGAGGAAACGAGAAGCTCAGTCCCGAGAGAAGGGAAGGGACTCGGCCCTGTCCTTGAGAGTGGAGTTTTCCTTTCTCAGTCCGACCAGAGTGTTAGTACTCCAGTTCGACCCTTAAGAGTAGGTATACCCGATCAATTCTAAATATATCCCTCTCTCTCTTACGAGCGTTTGCCTACGAACCGGATAGCTCCTTATTTGTTGTCTATGAACCTCGTGAACTAACAAAAATGTTACTTCTTTACATTTTGAGTACATTTGTTGGACAACTTGATGACATTTAAAAACTTCTGTAATAAATTTAGGCATCAAACTCGGTTGTGGGATATTTCTTTCTCGGCCGTGAACAGGCACTACTTTTTTCATGTAAGCAATAACCTGCCGCAGCGCCCCGTGCCCGTGACAAAATCATCTTCCAAAAGTAAGGAAATATTTCATATCGAAGTTTCCAAAAGTTCCTAATGTCAAAGTGGATGTTTTCCTTCATGCATGCAATGGAATTTTCTCCTTCAACACTTGTAAGGATGATTCAGTCCCCATCAGTGTATGAGGAATGCTTCATATGAACTACACCAAAATACGATTGAAGGGAGCTGGTGTAGGGTCAATGTCCTATGTCCACTTTAAGTGAGTTCTCCATTTTATCATTCAATCTCATCTCAATCATTAGCATTATATGTGTAGTTTCAGCTTTTAAAGAGACTTAAATTTTGGATGAATGAAATCAACAATTCAATATTGAAAAAGAAATATATTATTTTCTTGAAGATATTTCAATAGTAGTAGTAATAGTAGTAAATAGTAAGGGAAAATCACCTCCTATGGCCACTATAAGAGAAATCAGGTAAATGTTATGCATTTATTTATCATACAAATATTTGTAATCCAAGCATGGGTACACGGCTACAATGAATCAGATTGGCCAGCGTATCATTGAGGGCAAAGTTTCCTGAGTTTTTGCACTGGAAGATGGGTCTATTATGGTTGCAATCCTTTTTTTTACCGGAAGGGGGGACACTTCAAGATGTGAAAATGAAATGGTTAGAAATGAAACAAACCAATGTGATCAAAAGTTGACATTTTGAGTCTATCTTGTTTCAGTGGTAGTGAATGGTGGCTAACTTGACAAAGTGGTCATAGGATGGGGGTGCATAACTGAGAGCTTGACCCTTGTCACGGCTTTTCATTTATTCAAAGAAACTGCTTCCAACTCATCCATACAGAACTCTATATCTTCCAAGTGCATAGAGACTGTAATTCCTTCCAAGGAAATGATTTACTCCATCCCTGCATACCAACCTACTTTCTTCCGTTTTCTGGGAGGCATCCCTGTGAAGGACAACCAAGGGTTCTTCCTGAGATTCAGGAAACCCAAGCAAGAACCATGGTTACAACACCATTGTTAAGGAGGATGACAGATGTGTGACATGTTCACCCCTCAATGTACAGTATTCCTGCAATTCTTGGAAATCGGAAGGTTCTCAATGATTAAGAAGTGAATGATTTAAGAAAAACAGAGGCCCATACATACTACATTTATAGGAAACTTAAAGTTTCATGGGTTTCCACAAGAAGCAAATAAGGCAAAAGCATAACTACAAGCAAGGAAAAAGAGAACCCATTTCAAAAAAAGGAGAATTTAAATACGTTTAGCAGTGTGCGAGGATCTCATTCACCAAGAGACCCGAGACCATTGCTGGTGTCACAGTAAGAAATATGCATCAAGTTCAAAAGTGTACATTTTGAGAGATTGATCTCAAAGCATGCAACAGGTTCCATTTTCTTTGTACCATGAAGTATAAGCACTTAATTGTAGAGACTCGTAATATTACTAATTTCTTGCATCATGCAAGAGCATTTACTAGCAAAAACAAGATATTGAAATCTACATAATTTAGGTGTTTTATGAGACTAAGGAATACATTCTAGACTCCCAGAATCTTCAATTCCATAATCGATAGGCCTAGTCAGAATTTTCAGGATAAATGCCTATTTTTGTAATTCATTAAATTTATACAATGCAGATTGTAATGAAAGGGAGGGTACCTCTCTGATCCCTCGGACCATCCTTCTGTCCTTTGCAAGTTTATACCATTCCACCATTTACAAAGTGCTTGTTACTACCTTCCATCGCTTCTAAACTTGCAGATTGGCTGATGTGCAACTAACTTCCAGCAATACACTTCTGGAACCCTCATCCCAATTGGAAGCCCCCCAAAAAAAAGTAGAAACCCCAAGCCAAGAAGACTCCCCTATCCAAGCAAGACCCACACCCATGGCAGAATCTACACCCCAAACCACAACTGACCCCTCATGAAGAATCCTTTCACATGACAACCTCTATCTCTTCAAATTCAATCAGCTTTTATAAGACCAGCTGCAGCAGCAAAGAAGGTAAGAATCAAACAGGTAAAAGAGGGATACTGAAATGTTGAATAACAAAATAAAGGAATATGTTGCCAACTTATATGCTATATTTATTTGATTTAAGTGGTTTACCAGAAGGCAAATAAGGCAGAAGTGGATAAGAGGACAAAGAACATGATCAGGCCGGGGAAGAGTCCATTGGCAGCCTTTGGTCGGTATACACTAACAGTCTCAATGGCAAAAATCATTTGAAGTTCAACTCCTTTGTTTACAACCATTTTTATCATGGCATTTCCTACAGGCTCTCAGAAGAGGAAGGGAATGGGAAAGGCCAAGACAAGCAAGGTGGTTTTCGAGAGGGTTACTGGTCAGGGATGGTAACAGGCGAGGCAGAAGACAGAGAGCTGGTTCCCACGGTTCATTTACAATAAATGTATTTCTTAAAAAAGGCAAGAAGAATAAAGAGAAAAGTACATTGAGCATTTTTTTCTTTTTCATGTTCCAGTAAAAAGCAAAAGGTTCAGATTTGTAACAGAAATTGATATTTCTGGCAAATAGCAAATAACAGATTTCAACAAAGAACAACTGGTAACCATCAACTACTTTGATTACTGTGGACTGTTGTCAGATTTACAGGTTGAAGGGAAAATAATTTTGCATGAGGACACGGTGAAAAAAGTGAATAGATTTACTACATTTTGATCACATTAAGCTGTCCAACCTTTGCAAAACATCTTATCATCCATCGACTCTTTGCGTTGCTCTAAGGGGGATCTCTAAGGAGGATAAGACTTCTGTGGATGTTCTAAAAAACAAACTTTTAAACTATTTTGTAAAGAAAAGAAAAAAGAAAAGAAAACAACTATTTTGTATTTCCACTTCAAGTCACTGTGAATGAATAAGTGAAAAGTTTTGAAAAGGCACTATAGTCTGTCCATAGCACTCTAGAACTTTGCCATTTTCATTTCCAGAACGTTGCTCCTCCTGAGGGCTATTCTCTAAACGAAGACCATTTAGAATCAATGACATAGACAGGACCCTGACTGACAAAGTTGTTAGTTACCACTAGGCCTTCAAAGGGTCAGTATCTCTTCCACTCTGACAAGAGCTTATCAATAATTCTGTACCATAATAGCTTCTCAGTTCTGCATTTTACACATCAGAACTTACCATGTTGCATTGACTCAATGGTTCGATTTTCCTAACGTGAATTAGAACAGAAGAAAGTGGTATTCTGGGTCAACAGTCCACCCTGATACTTCCAGGTATGACCCACTATCCCATCACTCAAGCATAGGCCACTCTGCACCCCATTGTATGAGATGTAGGAGTTTGATGCAGCACGGGAGTACTCAGGGTTGCCTTTACCAGCAAAGATGCATTAATGGAATGCCTCGGGTCCAAGCAGCATCAAAGTTGCCAACACCATTTCCCATCCACTGAAAACAAGAGAAATACAAAAGAAGCACAGGAAGGAGTGGCATTGTTGCCAGGGGTGTCAAAATTTGGATCCTATTCTCTCCACTATGTGTTGTTTCACTCATGGAATTTATCCTTATGTGTGAGTTTATCCCAGCGCACGTTTATTTACAAATTTAAAAATGTATGAAAAAAATGACATGGCACATTTCCTTTCTAGGAATTATATTTTCATACTAGCTATTTTCAAACTCGCTATGGTCGCGCCTTCGGCGCTCCCTTACCATTGATAGTAATTAATTCATTCATTTTTTGCGAAATCGGAAACACGTATTTAAAGTACGTCCACATTGAAATACGTGACATATGGGGTCAAATGTCTTGATTTTTTTCATCAAAATCATTACCTCTATGATTCTGTGTCCCTAACTTGAAATATTTTCTTGTGTCCCTTTCTGTAAGGGTGGAGAATACAGTTTCAAAGACTTCCCTCCAATAATCTACGCTAAGGAGACATATTTCAAAATTATGATTTTTCCTCTACTCAGCCATCAAACAGGTACTTCTGAGGGAAGTTTGAGTTTTCTGTCTCTGTTTCGTCGGATCAAAAAAAAATCAGGAAAATGGGACTGAAGAAAGTGCCCTAATGGGTGTTAACAAATTTTTCTTTCTTTTGAAATGTAGACTCAGGGAACTCCATGCCACACAGTTTCAGCCTTATACGTTTCCCCTTTTTGCGGGCAGAAAAAAATTTATTCAGAAAAGCAACCCACCCAAAAGCTGTGCTCTGAAGAGACGTATAAAAAAGGTTATTTTTCCTTAAATCAACATCACGTCAGTGATGTGTGCGCCAGCTACTTTTCTGTCTGCCCTATGATGAAAACGTCCCGAAAGTTTCAATATTATACATTTGCCTTTTTCGGTGGTGAAAAAACATGCTTTGAAAAGCCGACCAACCCAAAAGCTATACACGAAGGGGATGCACCATGAAAGCTGAATACTCTCTCAGCTCAGTAATATCATGTCATTATACGTGTGCCAAGTTTCACCTTTCCATTTCTTTCCAATTCGCCATGCAATTTCTTTTTCAAAACATCGCACCTCGAAAAATTCCCCCAGGGGATGTATCGAGACTTAACATTTTTAATTAACTCCTCTCAATAGTCACATTCATACAAAGTTTCAGCTTTCCATGTTCAACAGTTTACCAGATGCAAAAAAAATTAGTTGAAAACATCTCCCTTTGAAAGTTGTGCCCGCAGGGCATTCACTTCTAAAGACTGAAGTTTTCTGCAGCATCCCAATAGGTAGTTACGTACCAAATTTCATCTTTCCACTGCGCTTAATATGCCAGGACAAAAAAGAACTTGAAAACGTCGGCTCAGAAAAATATGCCCCTAGGGCATGAATCTTTTACATTTTTCCTGAACACATCGTCTCATTAGGCACGTCCTTGCCAAGCTTCAGCTTTCCATGTCTTTCCGTTCTACTCAAGCAAATATGATTTTATTGAGGGGGATTGAGTAACAGGAAATGGAAGGCAAAAAAAACCAAAAGAAAGCCACGGTATGGCCGCGAATTGAACCTGGACCTTCTGACTGCCAGTCAGATATGCTACGACAACACCAAAGAACCTAGCACATCCAGTTTACTCTCTGAATGACATCCTCATATGTCACAAAAAATATTCATGAAAAACGTTTCCCTCAAAAATTTGTTCCCTATGGTATACACCTCCAAAGTCGGATTTTTTCTGAACTCTGCATCCCAAAAGGTACCTGTGTACCAAGTTTCAGATTTCTAGCCCTTCTATAACATGGCTAGAATTAGCGTCAGTCAGTCAGTCAGTCACCATCGTCTATATATATTAGGTATCTGACAATATGAGGAATTTGCAAAATCAGAAGGGAAATAAAATATCCAATTTTAAAATAGACTGATGGAAAGGGGAATGTTTTTCAATAGTCAGTGTGTGCAAGTGTGCGAGCTGTCTGATGCACCAGAATCTATTCTTCATTAATAATAATGCTTCTGCTTATGAGAGAGGCCTTCAATATCCTGCTGAATATTTATTCTAAGTTCACTTCTCCACCCAGACATCCATGTTCTGTAATATTACCTGAATTTCACTGACAATCCAGATCGTGGAACTTTAAGGTAAATTGAGCATCTCATAAAAGAAATAAATTTCAATATGATCTGCAAGTCTTATGTATGTTTACATCAGAATAGAAAAATAACTGCATTGCAAGAGACCTTCCCACAAAATAAATGTTCAACATGTCACAATACTAAAACTCAAAGCAGCAAAAGTTATTCCTATGCACTTTATATACACCCTTAGACAAACAAAACAGTTTTCAATGCAATAAATCATCTTTTAAAAGAATGTGGCAAAGTTTTCGAGGCACCAAGATTCCAAGTCTTACTTATCTGAAGGCATATTTATGGCTAATTAATGGCTGCTAAAGGAAACACAATTATCAGCAACCAGTGCACATCGTCTACCAACCATATAATACCGTGACCTCAGAATGACTGCTCATTACATGTTGGATGAACCATACAAATTTAATCAATTTAAAATTGCTTTATTTGTGCTACACATAACACATAGCTATTATTCATTTTTTACTACACATAGGAAATTAAAGGCAAGACAAACATTATTATGTGAGAAAGGTACAAGTGTTTCACATGGGCTAAATCAACTGTAGAAAATGTCTACCATTTTGTTCCCTGCAACATCTCACTGGATACAAAATTTTGTTAAACTGCACGAAATGTCTCTTCATTAAGATCACACGTCACTCAATTGTTACCAACATTTCAAGAGTCTAGTCCTGTCTTCCATGGACATTTCCTGCAGTAATTGAATTTTATATCAAAATAACCCCAAATTAGATTTTAATACATGGGAGATTTTTCTTCACAATATTCCTGTCCCAATTAACAACAAATATTTTTATTTCTGTGGACTTAATGCTACTGCTTTAAAAATATGGTGAACATTTTCTTCAAATTGGACATGATGGGGTTGTCCAGAGTTTCAAGCATTTTGATTATGAATACCTCATAGGTCCAGCACATCAACATTTGCATGCATTGGACAAAGGCTCATTAGAAGAACCCCATCTCATTGAACCCTTTCAGTCGTATATTATGTACTAGGTATACAAAATGTGTCCCTTTCACTTTTTGGGCTTCAAAAAGGCAAATGTAATGTAACAGTGCCTTTAAAATGGATTCAGGTTTCTCCAATGGCTTCAAGGTTGTGCATTCCGATGTAGCATTATATTATATCCAAAGAAAATGCGTGGCTCCTGAGTCCCACCAGGACAAAAACGGTTAAACTCAGGATGAAACACAGACCAAATTCATGAATGTGTCCCAAAGCATGATATTTCTTGGAACAGTTCTTTACCACTGAGTCTTTATCCTCCAATAAAATAATCGCAAATGACCCCATTCTTGCAGAATATATCATTGAGTTCCTGATTTTTAAAAACAAACTTGAACAATAAATCCAATATCCATGGGCAGTTCCTCAGGTCAAGAGATGGTAAGCTTTTACCAAATATCTTGAATGTCTACTTCCACGTGAAAAAATAAATAAAATGTTATGCAGGAAAATTTCTATATAATCACACCACTTGAGAATCAATTAGCCTCTGATCATGGAGTGGCATGAGCCCCAAGAAGTTTCATTGCCACTGCTTCATTCCAACCTCTTGAGTCAGACACTCCCACTCACTTTAGGTTTTCAGATTCGCATTATTTTCTCAAAGGGAAAACTTCCCTCCTTACTCATCAAAAGGAGAAAAGAAAAGAATATGAAACCAGAGGAATGAGATGAGAAGGAAATAGACCAACTTTTATAGACACCTTCGCAAATGCATAGGGAATACAACTCAATATTTAAAGGATTCCTCTGCAACAGAGTGGAGAGGATAGCAAACACAGTATTAAACTGTAGCTCACCATATTGAAGGAAAGTGTAAGATGAGGATCAATTTGATGATGCTCGAGTTTGTGCCCTCAACTGAAAGTATGTACTCTCTCAAGTAGGTTATGTTAGGCTGGGTCAGGCAAGGAATTAAAATTCATAAGACAATTCTAGTTGATTTCTCATGTCTTCACCTTCATTCACGACAGGGAGATAGTACCCACTAAACCATTACCCATTGCCTCCATTGTCATACTACTCCTTCACATTAGGGATTCCTTTCACTTCTTAAACGCATTGCAGAGGGGCTCACATTAGGCATACGACTTCCTCTCTGTCTTTCAATGAAACTCATCCCTCAACTTTCAGAGCCTATGCTTAATAATCAACGCCCATACAAACATTAGGCCTACGATGACACATCTCTGCCTATCCAGAAATGTGAGTTTGGTGAGGACGTCTAACTTAAGGCCGACCACAGGCCTGTTCAGACTTTCACAAACCACTTAATAGGGGACGTGTAACCTTAAACCGATAGAGGTCTGGGCTAAGCTCAATGATCACTGGTAACGTTTTTTCTTTTGTTTTTTTCATAACTTCGTTTTCGTTTAAAATGAAAGGTTGCTCGTTCTTCATGGTTACATGCTGACATGGTTGACTTGAAGTCAATATTAAGGGTGGAAAACGAGATTCTAAAAAAGGTTCAATGGGAGTTCATGGACGCAACGACTGGGGTGCTACGATGCGCGGATGAATACAGAGAGTGGGGATGGGAGTGAGGGAGGAGGAATGTTGTGTAGGAGTGCGCTTGGGATGATGATTTTATTTTTGTTAGTACATAGTTTTGGTCCTTCCCAGGACGTATTTCGGGCAGCCCTGAAGAGGGCGTTTCATTTCCAATAACTTTGTCTTGGTCTTGGTTGTTCTAATCAGTGGAGAATTGCATTCGCCCATGGATATTGACGTGATCCACACATCAGAATGCTCCTCCACGCAAAATTAGGATTCCCCTCCTCAAATCGCTCTCTCTGCATGAATTTGTCTACGGGAAGAGATAAGTCCCCGTGGAATGTGCCGTTGTACCTTAGAGTACATTTCAGGCGTGACCAATTCGCTTCTACGGCGTTGGTCGTAGCTCCTGTGATGGGATTGACAAAATCATGACTGTGATTGACAGTCTCGTGGTCCCAGGGTCCGACACCCTTGTGAGGTTTTAACCCTCTATAAGCGGGCCACTCATCAGAGTATAGGGTGAGAAATCCTAGCCTACCAGTGGTGTCAAAGCCACCAAAAACCCACTGCTCAGGCACAAGTCTCCAGCGCTGATAATTCCTTTTGGCAACGACCGACTCGTCCATTTGGAAAGTCACTTCTGGTCCACCAAGTATGAAGCTCTCTGGTGGAAGGTCGACGAGAGCTCGATGGTAGACCTCCTTGATCCATTGGTACCATTGCAGCACCACAGACTTGGAGAGGCCTGTTAGGGGAATCGCTGCATGAGGTGCGATTCTAAAAGTCCCACAGTAATGGAGTTCCAAGATTTTGCTAAGGGTCATGTGAGGCCTGTCAAAAAAAGTGCTCCCTCACTGAATAGACCTTAGGGCAACGATTTCGTCAGTGAAATATGTATCCATCGACGTATGCCTTGTCCTTGGTGAGCCTCCAGATGATTCCACTACAGGAACACCGACGATACGTCTTAAGAAGGCCGACTTCTTGGAGGAGAATGATGGTGAAGAGGCTATCAGAACTCCGATTGCAAAGTTCACGCATGCTGGTGATACCAAAGAGAGGGTGAATATCTGGTCAGAATTGCTGAATTGCCATGGTTTTAGAGATGGAAAGAGACTGTGGACTGTGTGATGGCTGGGGACAATATGACAAGCAAATTTCCTGTCACGTTGAAAAGTTCTAGGCCCTCACAAAAGAACAGGTTCATGGTGTGCCTAAGTGTAGCCCTCAAAAGGGCAGCGGAGGGAAACAAGGGCGTGGTAAATCTAGGGTCATTCCCTTCTCTAGTACCATGGAGCATTGACCTCATCCCTTGGGCGGCAATTGCCTTTCTGCCCTAGGAATTGCGCTAAACTTCACCTTTCATCCAGTCTGTTGGGAGCTAGGACCTGTTGAGAACGATCTGGAAATGAAAATTGGGGGATCGGCTTGATTAGTTAGTTTTCGGTTTATGGAAAGGCGAAGAAGCTCTTTGGGATGGCAAGATGAGGCTTGTCGCCATCAAGCAGAATGGGACGATTTGAGGCAGATCATAGTGGGCAACCATTCACCTTCATTTGGTTTTTTGTTAGCTTTGTAAATAGTTTATTTCAACATATATCTTTTTTCTTAGATTGATATTAACTTATTTTCATATTTTGTTTAACATTTTACTCCTGGGCATGCGCGCTGTACTCGCTGGTGCTTTGACTGACCAGATTCTCATGGTATGGTTTCCTACGCCCTTCCAGTCTAGTCTTGGTCATTCCACCTATCATTACACTGGCACAGTTAGTGGACCCCAATTATTTTTTTCTTAGGTTCGGTGCCAAAGGCGAAAGAGTAGGTAAATAAGTTCGCGACAGAAAGCCGCCATTATTTTATGATCCATCTTGGCCCATCAATCTCAAAAGTAGTTTGACTTTCTCACTCTTTCAGCCCGACATGAAAGGAATGCGGCTCCCATGGTATGTGATTATAGTTAGTTCTCATGCGGGTTAGCGAGAGCCCAAAAAAACTGGTGACACGTTAGTGAGAGTCACAAGCTCCGAAGTGGCTACAGAATATCATATATTTTTCAAGAGCACCTGAGATTGATGTATGATGTATGTACTCTATGAAGCAATTGATGCTTGAGAAATGGGAGTGCTTCACTTGGGTAGCACTGTTCAGCAGGAGAATACAGACCTCAATGCCTTTTACTGTTCCAAGGAAAATTGGCGTTCTCGGCCTCCATTCAACATGGCTACCCTTATCTGCCATATATTTGATAGAGAATATTGTAAAGCCCCTGTTATGCCACAAAATGGGCTAATTAAACGATGGGCCTAACTTTCTCAAGCACAAATCATTACAGTGCAACATTATACATCAGTCGCAGGTGGTCCTGAAGGGAATGATAGGAGTAGAGGCAGGCTGTTGTGGGTTTCTCCTGATCAGTATGGCGGCTGCAAAATGCAAGAGAGCAGCATATAGTTCCAAAGATCGTTGCTTGTAAAATCCAACTAAATTGACGGTAATCACCTCAGCGACTAAAATGAGAGTTCGATATGTGATGTGGGAAGGTTTCTTTTGCATTTCGTCTTCTCTCTTCCTAGAGGAGCTCGCCAGCGATCATTTACCTGAACCAAGGGCTGTTTCCAGTTTCATGATCCATTTCAGTGCGAGGTGCCACATCAGCCCTATCTGGAGTTCCTCCAACCATTCGATCTGTAAGTGTGAAGAGAAAATGCCACTGGAGGTATGCGTGCATGTAATAATGGCGTGATGGACGCCATCCTGTAAGTCATAGTTTTCCAATACGTAATCTCTTCAATCCCACCCCTCACACCGACCACATCGATCGGAAACTCGTAACTACCGCCTAATTCTGAAGTCATATTGCCAAAAAGTGAATATTGTCCCAGAAATAAAAAAAGAAACCCGAGACCAAAAGGAAAGTAAGTAATCATGAATCTGACATAACTCCGGCATAATATACGGCTAAATTGGAGGACAGGCTGGGCCCATCGCGCTAAGCCAAAAATAACGGCATCTAATTTCATTTTTCATGGCGAAATGGGGCACTAAAACAAAAAATTGACTTATTGTCACCACCAGGTCAACATCTTTCGTTTGGTTGGTTTCTTTCCTTCAAGTTCTTCCCAGGAGCGGCTACCCAGGGTGGGGGGAGAAAAAAAATACCGGAATGACTTTCACATCATCCAAATGTGAGATTCAATGATCTCCTCAGCCTCAGGGAGATGAATCTTCATATTTGCTTAGCGACTCAGTGTTGAAAAAGGAAGAATTATGCCAAATTTCATTCATGTCGATGCTCTCAGAGAGGAATACGAGACGATTGAATTTTGTCGCTGGGAGGGGTTGAAGAAAGGTAATGGGTGCTGTCGCGCCCATTCATGCGGTTATCTTTTTTTTAAAATAACCTCTACCCGGCTTGGTCATTGTGAACGTGCTCCAGTAAACTGTTCCAATAATTATGCCAAATTACTCTTGGTTCACCATGTTTCCCCATTGTAGATGTAGCTATTTCTTGTCTGTTCTCTTTTTTCTTGGCAGAGCACATAGCGTTCATGAACACTTTTGCCTGCGCGTCGTAAATTAGTATTTTGGAGCAAATTTTATGATGCAAACATTTTAGAAATTGTTCAATATGTGGAGGAAATTTTTTGCTTAAGGGTCTCATCAAGAAGGATATATATGAAAGATTTTGGAGGTTATTGCTGTGTATTGTGACACATCCGTCCTCTTCCCACTTCAACTCATCTGATGAAATTTGCATAAGATACAATGAAAGGTCCTGCGCCCGTTTGCGATAACGGTTGGGAACTCCGTAGCATGGGAGCTCATCTCTATGCAGTGACGGCGACAGCAGCAATTTTTCTCTGTTCACATCCTGGAGGTGTGCTTCTTTCACGTTATCATCGGCCACGATTTGCCTGTAGATGACTTCGGGGAGCAATACGAACTTTTTCATATCCTACAGGAGAGACGCTAAATGCGCGACAACTAGAGGCAATATGAGGAAAATAATTACGTCACCATATTTTTTTCAATATCGATGTCATGATCCTTCCTGTCGCATTTGTATTAGTTAGAATGGGAATAACTCCATTATGCTATTGCAATAGATGGATCTGCTCGGAGGGAAAGTGCAGAAAATTTAAGAGTACGTTCTTGCATATTTCGCAAATAACCCAATGCTGCCCTTCTGTCACGCACGTTAAAGCGGAATGAATCGCTATATGCTGATATATGGTGACAAAAGTCTTGATTTTTACCAAAATCTTTATCTATATGATTTATATAGTGCCTAACTTGAAATCTTTTCTTGTGTCCTTGGAGGACACAAGAAAAGATTTTTGTGCATCTGTATTGTTGTGCGTCTGAGGAGACGCACAACAATAATTGCCTTTTTGCTTAAATCAACTTCACGGCTGTTATGCGTGCGCCAGCTACTTTCTATTTCTGGCCGATTCGGTAGAATATGAAAAATATTTTGGAAACGTTACGTTCCCAAGAATTATGAACCCCAAAATTATTTTGGAAATTTATTTTTATTCTAAAATATAGACTCAGGGAACTCCATGACACCCAGTTTCAACCTAATACGTTTCCCCTTTTTACTGGCGGTAAGAACATATATTGGGGGAAGCAACCCACCCAAAGGCTGTGGTCTGGGGAGACGCTTAACAAAAGTTGACATTTTTTTAAAATCAACTTCACATCCGTTATGCTTGCGCCAGCTGCTATTTTTCTATTTCTGCCCGATTCGCTAGGATATGAATAATTCTTTGGAAACGTTACGTCCCCCAAAAAAATGCCCCGCAAAAATATTTCGGAAATTCGACATTTGACATTTGAGCTGAGTGCTTCAATAGTCACGTACTTGCCATGTTACAGCTTTCCATGGGTTTCCGTTTAGTTGAAAAAGAGAGAACTATTTGAAAGTATGTTCCCCGAGAAGGTGCGCCCCTATAGCGTGCATCACCAAAGTGGAAAATTTCCTGAACTCAGCATGTGAATAGCTACTTATGTGAGTCAGTGAGCTACTCACAATCATCTATATATAATACTAGCGAGTTTGTCTGCCCTTCGGGCAAACAAACTCGCTATGGTCGCGCCTTCGCGCTCTATTACCTTGAATAGTGATTAATTCATTTATTCTTTTCGAAGTGGCAAACACGTATTTGAAGTACGTCCCCATAAAATACGTGATATATGGAGTCGAAGAGTCTTGATTTTTATCAAAATCATTGCCTCTATGATAATAGGTGTGCCTAACCTGAAATCTTTCCTTGTGTCCCTTTTTCTAAGGTTGGAGAATAGATTTTGAAATACTTCTCTCCAATAATCGACGCTAAGGAGACTTATTTCAAAATTATGATTTTTCCTCTACTCAGCCATCAAATAGTTACTTCTGAAAGTACAGTAGTTTAAATTTTTTGCCTCTGGATAAAAAAAATGAGGAAAATGGGACTGAAAAAAGTGGTCTACTGGGCTTTAAATAATTTTTTTTTTATGTAGACTCATTGAACTCCATGCCACCCAGTTTCAGCCTTATACATTTCCCCTTTTTGCTGGCTAAAAAATGTATTTAGAAAAGAGACCCACCCAAAAGCTGTGCTCTGAGGGGACGTATAAAAAAGTTGAATTTTTCTTTAAATCAACATCATTTCAGTGATGCATGCGCCAGCTACTTTTCTATGTCTGCCCGGTGAACTACATGCCAACAAAGTTTCAATATTATACGTTTGCCCTTTTCGCTGGTGAAAAAACATGCTTGAAAAAGCCTACCCACCCAAAAGCTATGCCCGGAGTGGATGCCCCAGGAAAGCTGAATACTCCCTCAGCTTAGTAATATCATGTCATTTATACGTGTGCTAAGTTTCACCTTTCCATTTCTGTCCAATTCGCCACGACAAAATTTTTTTAAATATCGCCCCTCGAAAAAAATTCCCCCAGGGGATGTATCGAGACTTAACATTTTCCTTTAACTCCATGTCTCAGTAGTAACATTCCTGCAAAGTTCCAGCTTTCTGTGTTCATCAGTTTAACTGATGCAAACAAATTATTGGAAAATATCTCCATTTGAAATTTGTGCCCTCCCGGGCATTTACTTCCGAAGTCTGAATTTTTCTGTACACAGCATCCCAAAACATAACCCACTTCAGAGTTTTAACGCTAAGATGGCTAATATTAAAGATCAATGTAGGCCTGAGCAATCGTCCAAGGGTTGGATATAAGCTTGCTGAGTCATTCCCATTAGGGCAAGTACCGCCAATGTCGAACTGTATTTGTAGTATGCAAGCCAACAGCTATTTATTTTCCATCCCGTTTCCTTTGATGTCCAAGGGTTAGATATAAGCTTGCTGAGTCATTCCCATTAGGGCAAGTACCGCCAATGTCGAACTGTATTTGTAGTATGCAAACCAACAGCTATTTATTTTCCATCCCGTTTCCTTTGAGGAGAAGTGTGGATAAGAGGAGTATTGGCTTAAGGGTCGATCCATGGGGTAGGCCTAGGCCTGCGAAATTTGTCCCCAGGGCGTGTACACCCCCCCTCCCTCCCTCCCTTTGAAGTCTGAATTCCTCTAGAGCAGGGGTGCCCAAAGTGGATGTTCCATAAGGCACTTTGTGTGCTGGATGCGGCCCGCGGGCCGCACTTTGGGCACCACTGCTACCTTTTTCAAACTCTAATGGTTCTATACAGTTGTCTATGAAAAAACCGTATAAACCATATGTGCAGCCTTCCCATTTTGTTGAAGTGTGAGCATTGGCTTAATCGTCCTTAAGTGGATTAGATATAGCCACCTTACGTCAAAATGTCATCCTGAATGTCAATGGAACATCTTATACTGTTTCCCTGCCAGGAAAATAAATAGAACCCATTCACATCTGCAAGCGTACGACGCGTCAACTCGTGCCATTCTCTTCACTAATGACCCAACGGCATAGCTCGAACGCCTAGCGCGTCAGGTTAAGACAAAAGGATGCTCGGTAAGGTGGGCTGAGAAGTTCCTCTATGCGAATGGGTCGGGCAAGATTCGAGTAGGCGTCTGCGTCTGTCCAAGGGTTACCTATTG
>CAJPEV010002204.1:25782-48692 GCA_905338385.1 Darwinula stevensoni | reverse complement strand
AAGTAACTTCTACTTGTAACTAGTTACTTTTGGTGAGAAGTAATTCTACTGGTAACTAATTACTTTTTGGATGACATACTTGTAATTGTAACTAGTTACTTTTCAAAAGTAACGCGCCCAACACTGTCTGTGGTTCATGGATGACTGAAGCTGTACTCCTCAACTGAGAAGGGCCTCCACCACGCTCTCTCGGTAGTTCACTCCTATTCCAAGGATATTGGAATGGAGTTTGAGGTAGAAAAATGTGCTGTCTTGGAGGTGAAGGGCTGGGCAATTGACATGGGCAATTGACATGGGCAAAGACATGGACCTGATTGATGGAAATGTCATCCGCCATCTCAGCGCTGAAGTGCCATACACCTACCTTGGCGTGCCAGAGCGACAGTCCCAGGAGGTGAGCACCATCAAATTGGCCCTCAGAAGGGAATACAAGCGCCGTCTACGGTGGATCCGGAGCTCTGAGCTCTCCGCTAGCAACAAGGTGACGGCCACCCAACACCTTTGTGATCCCTGTCCCCGTCTACACCTTTGGTGTCCTTCACTGGACCATCAAAGAGCTGGAAGACTTGGATCGCGCTACTAAGAAAACCATGCTCCGTACTCTGCACCCTAAATCTTCCGTGCAGCGTCTATACCTTCCTCGGGATGAGGGCGGGAGAGGCCTGTTGGGTATAAGGCATGTGATCCGTGTAGCCATCGGAACTGCTGTTCGGCTGCTTACAAACGGCTACGACCCCCTCCCAAGCCTTGTGATCTAACACAAGTGCGGGTAGAGGATCTTTTCTGTTCCAAACTGCAGGACGAGCGGCAAGATCTCTTGGGCTAGGGCTGGATACTGGACCACAACCAATGTTTGATGACATTAACCCTTTGAGCCCTCAGTTCCTGAGCAATTTTGAGCCTTCTGCCTGAGCTCCTGGGCCAAAATTAGCTAATAATGGGTATACAATGTTTGTGCAAATCATACAGTTGTAATAAAAGAGATGAGATTGATGCTTTGCATGCAAATAGCAGGATGACATACCTTCATTTTAACGCCAGAATTCTTTCTTTGTGTGCCAATCAGGCAATACGTCATTTCTCTCTACCACCGGTAAAGCGGTGGTGAGGGCTCAAAGGGTTAATATCCAAACCAACGACGAACGTGATGCCACTATTCGTACGGTCAAGCGCCGCGTGCGTTTGGCAGAAATTAAACTGATTCTGAAAGGCCATCTTCAGAGGACTTTACATGGCAAGCACTTCGAGGCAATCCGCACCCATGGGTTGTCTCTGGAGTTGTCCCATGCATGACTAAGGTCATCTGGCCTACGCTCAGAGACACTCAGGTTTTTGGCAGCAGCCCAGAATAGCGTTTTACCCACAGGGGTACCGAAAACCCATCCTGAAGGAGGAACTGGGATCAACCACATGTCGGGCCTATGGGACCCATTCGGGAACCCTGCTCTACCTGCTGTTAGCCTGTCCCACCTACGCCCCCAAAGGCTACATCCACCGCCATGACGCCGCTCTACGTGTGTTATATTACCATCTTCGGCACACAAACGGGATTGATAAGAACACCTGCTCTCCCGTATGTAGAAAAAGAAATCACCTCCATCGTGGAGAATACCACCTGTCGCATCTGGTGGAATTACAGCTTTCATATGACGAGACAGCTGACGGCCACGAAGCTGGACATCGTCCTATTGGACAAGGAGACATGAGATTTCGTGATCGAGTTCTCCTGTCCAGATGAGAAGAATATCAGCGCGAAAGAAGAAAAAGGCAAAATATTTAGACCTCATTTTCGAGCTTCAACAAATATATCCTGGTCAAAAAGTCACGCTCGTAGTCGTAATCATTGAGTGCCTCGGAAGGATGAAGGACACGCTCCTGTCGGCATTTCGGCATTGGAAAGATTTCCAGCCTGTCGGCCAGTAGCTCCATCTCTGGCCAAAAGCATGCAAAAATCGGTCATTCTGGTCTCTCTTCGTGTTCTTCGGGCCCAATTGGCAGGCTAAAGGATCCTGGCTTACCACCCTTGTTGGGGGGCGTCAAGGTTTCTTTAAACACCTGTCCGCCTGTCCCCAGAAATGATAGGGTGGGCTAAGAGCCTTCACCGGAAGGTCCATCGCTGATGTAGGGAAGCAGGCCGGCAGAATATGTATTTTAAATACATGTAACACAAAAAAATAATAATAATAGGGCAACCGGTACATTCCACTAATCACACCATGTATTGAACAAATAAAAAACAATTTTCTTATACTGGCACGATTAGGGTCTTTCAATTAATCAGGGTATTCTCTAACTGTTACGACTAATCAGTGCCGTCAATTAATAAAAGTAAAACATTGGAGCAGAGAAAAACTACACACAGCAGATAATTAATATTGAGATATCAGTGTTTAGAAACTTTCCTTTAAGGTGATCCTTCTGCTCGATCTCGTGCGAATCGATTGGTGTCTCTGGGTCTCTGTTTTTTAAGCTTCATTGAGCGTCTTCCGCACATTCTGTTCGTTAATTCGCACAATTTTGCTGGTAATCGCCCGTGATCAGATCTAAAGGACAGGAGAATCGGATCAATCGAGAGATGGGAAGGAACTCAATGAGAATGCGAGGATATGTCATCGAGACTTGGGTCCGCGCGGAATTTTTGAGATTGAGAGTGCCAGTAATGAGCCGAAACCTGCTTCATTGCCGCATGGTTTTGGTGTCATTTGACTTCGTTTTGAGAGTGCTTTCAATGAGCAAAGTTTGGTCAAAATTGGAAATTATCACTTAACTAACGTTCCTTGTAAGCACACCAAACTGCACTCCGATTCCTTTAGCGGTTAAGCTGCACGACTCTGAAGTCCACAAACTTTTTGATTGTCCCTCATATGACAGAATTTGACGCCAAGCTAACGCTGTATTTGACCTTGCCCTCTATATTGACCACGAATTTTAGTGACCGTGACCTTCATCGTGACAGTGACCTTCATCGTGGCCGTGATTGTGACCACCCATTCTCCTAGAGTCATAGCAAGAAGATCTGAACTATTACTACTACTCACCTCATGCACAAGGATATAAAAATTTTCGCCGATGATCCAATAGGTGCTGAGAATTTCGATCACGAAAAAGTGTTTCAAGACTTTTGGAGTGCAGTATATTCAATTTCAGTTTCATTATTCATTAAAAAAAACTCCATGAAAATACTAAGATATCCTTATTGGAAAATTTAATAAGCAGGCAAACTGACTTCCGTTTGGCGTCATCCATCATTTGTTAGTTATCCTACTCTTATGATATCTTGCTTCTCATTATATTATTTCGTATGAATTTTTTTTTTTTTTCGTTTCCCTCTATTTTACCTTCTTACCCCAGAGATTATTCCCAAGCAGGGCAACTTTTGTGGGCCGCACGCAATGAAACTAGTAGTCTAATACCAATTACGTCACGCTGGCCGCCATCAGAGTCCCTTTACTAGTCGGATCAACTTATCACTACCGGCCCTGCTTCAGGAAAACAATACGCGGATGAATGCCATGAATTTCTGATGGGCGCGAGCTTAGCATGGCTACTCTGCCGTCCCCGTTAAGATCCCGCTCGCGCGGATAGTTGCCTACCATTGAGTCGAAGAATTGTGTTACCTAGATTGGCAACTTCTTATGCTTTTTTGCTGAACATTTTTTATTTATTGAAACCATCAAACAAACTTGCCCAGAAGGGAAGGGGAACAATCTGCCCCGGGCCTCGCGTATCAAGGTACCCCAAGAAGTCTCTGGTTTAGTTTTGCCCCGGGCCTCTGGAAAGCTCTCGGCGGGCCAATCATTAAACTACTGGTATTTGTTTTTTTGTTTTTTTTTTTTCTCTTAGCACATATCTTTTCTGTCATTCTCGAAGGTAACGATAGAAGAGTAAAATTGATTCTTAAAACTTAACGTCGTATTTAAGTATGAGTGATAAACGCTAGACAATCATTTTCAAAAATGTTAATTTTTATCCTCTTCAATGCAAACCTAGAGGAAGAAGAGGAGAGGATGCAAGATTCTAGGTGATATACCCTGAAAGTTTCGGGGTAGATCCACCTAAAATCTTCCATCCTCTCGATAAAACTGAAATATTCCCAAAACATTTTCAAGGGCCTCAACGCATGCAACCATTTTGGAGTTGCAAATTTCAGCAGCTTATTGAGGGCCATGGTATCATTTCTAGACCAATATACAGTAATAGCTTTCCATTGACTTCGGTCAAATGTAAATGAAGTCCATTGTGTTAGCACGAAACGCTAGGGTTAAGATACTAAGGGAAGATGAAAATCGACACCGCTGAAATGAAAGAAATGAAAGCCTAACATAATTATTGTAAAGGACCACAAGGGGGTTCTTGGAGCCACTTTTTATCACTCCCGGGTCAAACACCTGACAGTGGAGAATGGTCGAAGGTCACGATTTGCATGTGTCTCTTCGAACGCCTTCATCTCGACAACACCTCATCATAAACACGTGAAATCTGCGCCATTCTTCTCGTCACAGAACGTGCTACATGATAAGCCCACAAATGTTCTCATCCCCCCTCTCCCCGAGAGGCCATGGCGCAATTTCTTTTAATTCGAAAATTCGCGCTTGCTCATTCTCCGAAGAAACATTGCATCGGGAAAAGCATGCTCCAGTTTTTGGAGACCGTCCCCATTCGTCTTCGTGTCAAAGGGCGCGATGATTCAACGAGCAGTTTTCCCAGGAAGTTCGGAGATATACAGGGTTATTATAAAGTCACCACTCTATTTTGATTGGCAAAAACTTTTCAAGGAAGTCAGATTCAAGTGATATTTGACAGAGGGGTTCACGAGTCAAGGAGGTTTTTTTCCCATGCCGCAATATGGTGCTGCATGCCGATAGAAGGCCTTGATGTCGACCGCAATGCCACCTATCTACTTGCTATGTCATTTTTTAAACATGAGAAAAAAACCGTTTCGGCCTAAGAATCTCTCTGCCAAATATCAGTTGCATCCGAGAGTTCTTTCAAAGAGTTCTTTCAACGTTGGATTTCGACTTGTAACAATAGCACTTTGGTCATAACTTTTTAAGGAATAGTCAGATGCAGCTGATGTTTAGCAGATGTTCATGGGACATGACT
Organism: Darwinula stevensoni; assembly: GCA_905338385.1. NCBI lineage: Eukaryota > Metazoa > Arthropoda > Ostracoda > Podocopida > Darwinulidae > Darwinula > Darwinula stevensoni. Next base: position 43,589 of record CAJPEV010002204.1, on the reverse strand, counting down.
TCTTTGTTCCCTTGCTCGGCACATGGTTGTACATATTGACAGGGGGCGCTGTGATTGCATAGGCGAAGGTGAAATGTGAAGGAGCACGTGGGCTCTGCTAACACAGTTTCTATTTTGGCAATACGTCAATGTGAGACGTTGCTGCACTCAGTTTTACCATCTTTTGCCGGGAGTGGTGGGAATGCTAGACATATTCCCTTTTTCTTAGCCAATTCCTATTCTCCATCTCTTACTTTTGCTTATGCCACCACAGCACCACCTGTAAACATGTACAAGCATATGCCGGGCAAGGGAACGAATGTCATAGACCCATGAACATCTCTGTTTCTTTATTGTGATTTTTTAATTTTTGCATATCCTTGTTGCTTACTGCCTAGTCCTTTAAGTCAACATCGCCCCCCCCCCCCTTATTGGTTGTCCATAAAAACACCTACTTTCTTCTTTAAAAAATTGTCACAGAAGTGGCAGCCACTACGTTGTTGTCTAACGCGTTCACCACTCTACAAGTGAAAAAGTCCTGTCTCAACCTGACCAGCACCAGCGGTTTATGCAATTTGAGTTGTTTACCTCTCGTTCTCTTGCAGCCATCAAACTGGAAGAACCTACCACGCTCAACATTATCTATTCCTTTAATTATCTTGAAAGCCTGGATGAGATCGCCCTTCCTTAATCTTCCCTCGAGCGAGTACAGTCCCAATACTTCTAAACGCCTCTCGTACGGAAGTCCCCTAACCTCCATCATTCTTGTCGCCCTCATCTGTACCCCCTCGAGCGCCCACAATTCACTCTTATTTGAAGGCCTCCAAAACTGGATGCAATATTCCAACTGGGGTCTTACCAACGCCGCATACAACGGAAGAATGACGCGCGAGTTCCTACTTGCAACCGAACGACGAATGAAACCTAGCATCCTGTTACATTTTGCCACCATCGCTTGCGCGTGCGAGGAAAACTTGAGGTCTTCGTCGATATTAACTCCTAGATCTTTCTCTCCGTTTGCCTCCCCCAGTTTATCCTCGTCAAACGAGTCGAGAGCAGTGGCGTAGCGAGGGGTGGGGGCTGGGGGGGGCTTCAGCCCCCCCAAAGTTTGGTTCAAGCCCCCCCAACTCTGGTCGGAATGCGTCCGCCCCACCCCGACAAGGAGAAGTTAGCCCCCCATTAGCCCCCCAACGTTCCGCTCAGCTCCCCCATTGACGAAATCCTGGCTACGCCACTGGTCGAGAGATCTTCCATTATTTCGACCGACATCATGGCGCAAGCGCACAAGGAAAGCACGTGAGCAGGGGGAAATGCACAACCGGGAAAAGCCGGCCAGCGCGGCGCCAATTTTGTAATTAACTGTGTTTTAAACATTGTTATTCCCTAATGACAGGAAAGAATTTCACAAATTTGGAGTCAATCAAATCTTTATACATATTCCTATTTTTCATAGTCAGTTAGTTATTTGCGAATCCTCAGGCCGAGAGGAAAAAGAGCACGTAATATAGCCGATATGCCGGAAATTTTCAAACTTGGTTCAAATGAAATCCTTAAGGATCTGAGGGAGTTGAACATATTCGCTTGAAAATGGACTCGAAGCTGCTCAAGCGGCTTCTCCACAATTCTCCCAGTTAACATTTTGAATTTCGCTTTCTTTCTTGAGATATGACCATGGATGTAGGGAACAATGCAAACATAGGGAGATCTTGAGGTATATGTTCAAACTTCCAGGGAAAACGGCTCTTTGAATCATCCCCATTCGTCTTCGTGCCGAAGGGCGTCTTTGACACGAAGACGAACAGGGGCGGTCTCCAAAAACTGGAGCATGCTTTTCCCGATGCAATGTTTCTTCGGAGAATGAGCAAGGGAAGCTCATCCGCGAAGCACGAATTTTCGAAAATTGCGCCACGGCGTCCCGAGGAGAGAAGGGGTGGTCACATTTTTGGGCTTATCATGTAGCACGTTCTGTGACGAGGAAAATGGTGCAGATTTCACGTGTTTATGATGAGGGGTTGCCAAGGTGAAGGTGTTCAAAGAGACACATGCAAATCGTGACCTTCAACCATTCGCCCCGGTCGGGTGTTTGACTCGAGAGTGATAAAATTGGCTCCAAGGCCCTCATATGGGGTCCATTGCAATAATTATAAGCCAGAATTTAATTCCAGGGGGATTGATTTTCATCTTCCCTTAGTACCTTAAGCTCACCTGTGGCAACGAGCGACTCGTCCGAAGTGGCGATCATTCCGAGAGGATGGGTTCCAGATCCTTGCAGCATCACCTCGGTCCAAAACAAGTTCTGTTATTTCTCAACGGATGGACAGGGAGCATGAGGAGATGAATCTCTACCTGTGGAGTACACGCGGTTCGCGCGCTTTACAACACGCAGACAGCGTTAACATTTTACTTCCGCAGCGCGGGTATCATTCGTGAATAAAAATGGATACTCCCAGTTTAAAATCCCAACTGGAATATTCCAGCTGGGCCAAATCTGTAAATTCGGACCATTTCCAGCTGGCAAAGAGCTGGAAAATAGTAGGTACCAGTTGTTTCCTAGCTGGAATTTTTCAACTGGAATGCAACTGGTTTCAATAGCTGTTTCCAGCTGGAAAATTTACAGTTTGAATTTTATGAAGAGGACCCTACAACTGGAATGTAGCTAAATTTACAGTTGAAAATCAGCTGTTCCTGTAGACAGACCTCTGACAAAAATATTCAACAAAAATATTCTCATTCAGTTAGTGATAAAGCAATTAGGAACAAATCTGGATGACTACTTTCCAGCTGTTACCCAGTTTAAATGGGTCCGAATTTAAAGCTGGAGTCCAGCTGGAAATTATAGTTGTTTCCAGCCGAAATTTTAAACTGGGCTGTTTCATGGTAATGATCACGTGCAACCGGAATCAAATGAAAATGAACACATTCCGTAAACCTGCGTAATGGCACCAAGGGCCCTGGGTCAAGGTCTAGGCCTACTATCCAGGTGGCAACGCTACACGCCCGATTCCTTCTCGTCTAAAATAGGCACTACAAACAAGAACACGTGAGGACGTGGTAAGGGGGACTGTGGGTGTACAGCCTACTTACTTGGGGCGTCGAGGTGCAGGCCTATGATGGATGGCTGGCGTTCACATTGATGGCTGTACACGTGCTGAACTGCACGCTGCCATCTTTCACGTATGGAAGAGCGAGGGTTGCATGAATGGGGAATGGGGAAAGTCGTAAAACCCAAGCGTGCCTCTCACACCGATCGGCAGGTTGGCTAGGCTTTCTATTTCCTGGCTCTGGAACCCAGGCGAAGCCGAGGATATCTAATAAAAAAAAGGAGGTCTGTCTTTTTACAAAATGTTTGCACGTTTTCGGTATCTCCCTTTCCTCCTAACGTAAAGGTTTCATACCGACGGTAACTAAAAGTACGATATGCTAGTGTGATTTGAGTTCATTAATGCAATGAGATGGACAGGTGAAAGTGAGTCCAAGAAAGGGAAACCATTCACTAATGCATGAAGGCGAAATCAAGGCATATACGGGAAACCTAATCAAGGCGTATACAACGCACATTCATTCAAGATTCAAGATAGTGATATCAAGAGGCGATTTCGTCCATTTCGATATCACGTGTCGAGGTCGAGCGTTCCTTAATTTTAGGGTAGGCCTAACCCTCTTGAAGCTAAATANCTGATCCACTCACTCGTCCTACCCTGGATCCCGTGCGCCTCCAGTTTAACCCGCAACCTCTTGTGAGGAACGGTATCGAAAGCTTTCGCGAAATCTAAATGGACGATGTCCACGGGATTCCCCTTATCCCTCTCTTCCGTCGCCCAGTCGTAGAATTCGAGCAAATCGGTGAGACAATTTCGACGCCTCCTAAAGCCGTGTTGAGAGTCCCGAATGAGCGCGTTTCCTTAGAGGAAATCCAAGAGATGGTCCCTTAGTATGCTCTCCATGATCTTCCCTGGGATACTCTTGAGACTTACCGGCCTGTAATTTCCTGGATGACTCTTTTCGCCCTTCTTAAAGATCGGTACGACAATCGGTACGGCCTGGTGAGAACCAGGCCGCCGAGCCTGGACGTCTCTGAGCGTCGTTTGGTTAGCAAAGAATATGAATACCTACAAGCTGGTATGACGTAAAACTGCATTTAAACTTCGGAAATATTAACTTCTTTTTTTTTAGCGCTCCTGTGACCAACAGGAGCTCCGCTCAGGCATTGGACTATCGTCTTGAGAGGGGTTGGAATCGATTGCTACTTCTTTTCCCATACGTGGAAGAAAGTGATGGCAAGTAAGGAGAGATGAGTAGTCGTCTTGCAATCCCATGACTTCTCGTGGCGTCTCTGTCGAGAGGGATTCCACGTCAAGCACTCTTCCCGAAGCCTTTTTCACTATTTTTAACGGCGCCCTTCAACTCTTCTGCCCACTCGACGTCTGAGTTTGCCCCGACGTGGATTTCCGGGAGAAACTCTTAGAAACATCAGGAACGAAATTGGAGTGTGGGCGTGCAGACAGTTGGAGCTCGAACAACGCCAAACGATTTCGTTGTCGTAGCATTGATTGCAACCGATCACGAGACCGCTCGTGAACAAGGCTGCGTCGAGAGTGAAAAAAATGTTTGCTCGTCTTTTCTTTTCCTTTTCATCGCTAAGTTGTGTCGAGAGATTTTGCTATACTTTTTCTTTCTGCTCGAATCAACACTATGGAATCCATTTTGTGCTGTATGTAGAGTGCAGATCAAAATAAAAGAATATCTGTTTAAAATCTGCAGGAATCATTGTTAAACGGCTATTGATTCCGCATCCACCAATACAGACCTTCCCCCAGGTGCGAGTTCCATTTTTTTTGCGACGATCGAGTAGTTTTTTGGTAGCTATCAAAATATCCCATCATAACCTTAGCGCTACCAGCCAAGCCAGACGATCGCACGTCACACTTTCATCACCGTATAAAGCCACTTCTTCGATGAGTTGCTAGGAAATAAATTATGCATCTACATGCATGCTCGTGAACTGCAAGGATATGTGAATAAGTCCGTAATTGGCATCTGGAAGATATCTAAACTTGGAGGCAAGGAAACTTGTACGCCAGCAGGAGACATGCATTTGTTCTCACCCCCTCACTTTTACCATTACGACAATATTCTGCGGAACCGCAGCACAGCTAAGTGTCAATAATTTATATGGCTTCCTCCATGGTGATAAGGATGCCTCAGTAAAAAGAGAAAACCAGGAAAATCCCTAACATCGCACCATAGGGCGCGGTTGGACGATTTTCTCTCTCTGAGAAAATCGTCCAACCGCGCTCAAGAAAATAGAGTTAAGTTTCCTCTAAGCAGGTTTTGCCATGCTAAGAAATGATTCATATAAATAAGCTTGAATTTTTTCTTGCACAAGTTGTCAGTCAGAGTGATTTATATATTTTACCCTCCACTTTAAAAAAGGATGGTTGCAGGATACTTCAACTTAGGATACTTAGTACGAGGCTTCTCTCAACAAAATCTGAATGATTGGAAATTAAATTACATAAAGAAAATACGACTTACATTACACTCTCCCACCCGACATTAATGGCCTTCCTAGATCTCAGTGGACCATTGGACAGTGCTTTAAAAGATTCTAACATATTCAGTAATTAAAATTGCGATTTGGTAAATTTACTTATCAGAAAGGGGGTCACGAAAAAGAATTTTAAGCTCGGAAATAGAAGAAATGGGCTTACTTGCGGGAAGCTCCTTTCAAATACGAGGTATACTCAGGCAGCACTGCGACACAATCGACTTGGCGATTGGTAGTATACCAATCGGCCCGTTCGGCCCTACGCGATCCGGGTGTGGGCCACGATCGGGAAAGGAAATTCGAAAGGACTCTTCGATACTTCACTCAGCCCATCGCGACGAACTTCCTGCTCGTGTTTCGGTAAATGGAGAGTCGTTCGAACCTTGTAGATGTCCGAGAAAAAAAAGAGAACCATACCTTGGAGGAGGTATCCAACATCATTGTATTTAGCCAGTTATGGCTTTCATTCCCACAGTATGTTCAGAGAATTGTCATCCGTATCCCGTCAAAATGTCGAAAACACACGTGTCGACTGTCCGATTGTCGATTACCAACTATGTCGAATTCCTGAACGGCGAAGGAATGAAATGTTGAAAATCAAAATGTCGAAAGAGAGAAAAGTCGAAATGGACTTTTATTTATTCTGTCAATGAAGTCTTAAAAACTCGTCATGCCGAACACGGGAAAACTGCACTTGTTCCAGAAAGAAAGGCAAACTCATTGGCGGTTATAAATGTGATAACCTCTGACATGCAGCGTTCAAAACTGAACATTATGTACCACTGCATGCAAGTAATCACGCACTTCGCGGTCGGAGTAGAAAGAAACAATTTGATGAATACGTTTTTCCCTTGATTCTTCAGCTTTCGTGCGGGATATCCTGACAAGATAATATTCATCTCTCGCGCTTGAAAACATTCCTTTCAGCAATTTGCATTTGTGAGGAAGTGCGCTTGTTACTGATGTAATCAACTCCGCCAACGCTTACTGATGCAGAGAAATGATAAGTTGACAAAGCAGTATTCGCTGCCTCAAGGGAGCAGAGAAGAAAGAAATACTGTAATCTCCTCTCCTTGATTATTGATATATCAGGCCCCAAGGAACGGAAAATAATAACCGGATTTCGACATCTTGAGGATTCGACGTTTTTCCACATTTTGACGCCTTCGGTATTGTAACAATCATGTAATTATGCCCATTCGACCATTGTCCATTCGACATTGTGTGGCATTCGACGTTTTTGCATGTCGATATAAAATCTGACGTCATTGTGGCTTTCGACATTATGTTATAGAACCCATTCGACCTGCAGGGCTTAATTGCACGTGCCAGCATCGGGGCCTCCTAATTTTTTACGATTATTACACCCTGCTCCTCATCCTCGCACCGACATCTTCTTGGCTTGAATATGCCATCCAAGAAATTTATTAATTTGGGGGCGAAATGTTAGATTTTAAGTATACAATTGACTTCAAAAGGAAGTGTACATAAAAAAAATGTAAATTTCGATTTTTGTGATATAAGGTACATTTTAATGCCTTTCCCTCATGTTTTGGAATTTTGATTGCAAACTCGGCACACAAACCCAAATCGAGTCACCCTATACATCTACCAAATTCCATCATAATCGAGAGGCTACAATCAGATTGACAACTCACCAAAAATACAGATTTTATTTAAATGCCAACTGTATTTTTTTTTCAGATTCCCTTGCTCCTCTTCGGTCTTGAACAGATACTTCTCGTCCCAAACGGTGACCATACGAACTGACTGAGGTCAAGAAATGCCACGATGAGAGGTGGGAGGGGAATTTATAAATATTCCACCTGGTAAATGACCGTCGGGCAAGTAACCGTTCACCGAGGAGATTGTACGAGCCCTCAACTACCGGCGGTGATCTGTCCTATCAGGTATGGCGTATTTAATGACCTACGACTTTACGTATCATTCTTTTGTGTCAGGCTTTTTTTTTTAAATATACCATGTGGAACTCAACTTCATCAATAATGAGACAAATCCCCTTCTTGTCCAATTTTCTTCGGTATTTTCTCGGCTTCACTTTCATACCGATTTTATTCATTCAGAGTTCTGACGGTAAGACAGTACTGAGACAGTAATGAATTTGTGTATTTGCGCCATTTGCTGCACAAATTCCTTCGTTATCTTCTCCAACTGGCGGTCTCCTTAGTCTTCTTCTGGTCACTTTTCTTTGAGGTTTCATTTGCACCAAGTGGGCTTAGCTAGTACAGAAGGAAAGGCCGAATTAGTAAAAATAATTTAGGAAATGAACCAATTAATTCAAAAAGGAATCATGTTATCATAATGGTGATGGTACCTTAATATATGGTATGTAAGAAGCGATGTCGAGAATCGATAGCTCTTCCCAAGCCGGTGGGTTTCTTTGAGCCATGATGGAATGACTCCTTGAGAATACCGGAATAAAGTATTTAGTACATAGCTTGTGATGGAACCCATATCAGCAGGAAAGTTTGCTGTTGGAAGAAAATGTCTTACTTTCGGTAGTTTGAAGTGGAATCGGTTCATACTTGAATGTTATCTTATTCGATGCGGTGCGAAGCTTTCTTACAAAAATCTTGATTACAAGAATCCTGGTCCATCAGTTGTAACGAACGCTGCATTTATTAGTCGTTCTTCAATCGTGCCAGAATTTGCATTTCCTGGCTGCATTATTCTTTGAATTCTCCTTGTAAAACTTAATGTATTGCTATTATTGGAATTGTTGGTGAGTTGTTGCTCAAAACGACTATTATAGGTGAAGCTAGTAATGTCATGATCGGACTGCTACTCTGCGAAGTTATGTTCCTGTAGCCTTTCCCAGGCAACAACAATTTATAATATCATCGTATGATGAAACTTGCATTAGTCAATAACATGCATTGGCATTTCAGTACCGATCTGTGCAATTTTTTCTGATTCAAATCCACGGAATGTTTGTCGAAACAGAAAATTCTGGACATTTACGAAGATCAATGACGTTCCAAATAAGTGGAAAGTTGAAATCCAACAAAGCTATAATTCAATAGGGAATCTTCCCCAGGATCGACATTTGAATGTGACTACTGAAAAAATTTACTTTGAAAGGGTAAGAGTTAGAGAGGACAGAAGAATGAAAACGAGGAAAATGGCACACGTCTTGGGCATATCCAAGGGCAGTGTTGAACCCATAAAATGCGAAGCATACGCCTCATTAGAAGTTTCGAGCTCGTGCCTCAGCTGGCAAGGTCAAGAACTCAGCTGATTAGTAGCTACCCCCGACCTCGAAATTCGATGTTGATATTATTGTACTGCTTAAGGGGTTGCTACATGAAAAAATGTATGAACGACTCTGAAGTCAAATCTTCTATTGGAAGAAAATCCAAATCAGGTATTGTTTATTGGAAAAGTGGAAAATTTTGAAAATACACCATTGAATCGCTATATCTCTTCCTGGATCGGAGATGTCGTGTGCACAACAGGTGATAGTGTATTCTAGGATCTTACTATTCCTTCAAAGCCAATTTCACGCTCCTGGAAATGGAGGAATGTCACCAAATTTCAGGTATTCTCTCTATTGCTCTGCACCCTTAGATTCGATATCGGCTTGGAATCCTTCACATGCACTGTTCCCACTCGTTTAAAACAGACACACACTCGGTCTCCATTCTTCATGTTCCATCTTCAAATTTTCTCTGAATTTTTTATTTAAATCCGAAGAGAGACACAAACCGGGATAAGAGTCCTTTCTCTCGATCTTGGCGTTTGCGCTCTTTCTCACGAAGAACTTCTTCAACCTTTTTCTTGGCTTTCTCATATGTATCAATGTGTTCAGTCCTCATCTGGCCGCAAAATATTTTAAGCGTCTCTTGATCTTTCTCCAGGAGAATGCAGATGAATTGACGAATGTAGGGTAAGTATGGTTTCATTGCTCTCGACTTGTGTTCTTCGAACGTTTCATGCAACTCCTTTGCCAATTTCATTTCTTCTTCGAATTCCTGTGTCGTGCGACGATTTCTCCCAGACTTTTCTACATTAAAAAAGCATATAACATACTCCCAAGGGCAAGATAATCGTGCCAATTGTGACAATATTTTGCAGCAAAAACTGGTAGAAAAGAAAAAAAAAACAGAAAAAAGTAAGAGGTTGGGCGAAAATACGAAGGCTCTATTCGGAAGCATAATCAGTTGAAATTATTTTTTAGCTGTATAGAAAGAGCTCACTCATAGCACAGTTACAAAACAACTTAATGGTATGTCCTTCCCGAATGAAGAGTTTGCATGATATATCAATACGAGGAACTGGTTTCAACTTGGAAAACAAAATTTTGGGGGAATATTAAGGTGCTCTTTTTCTGCAGGGGAAATCGGGCCACCGCTCTTGGAACTCAATGTTGTTTAAAGTTCTATTTCATCACTTTTGCCAATTATACCACAATTTAGAGCTTCTCCAACTCCATCCAAACATTCGTACATGAATATACTCCTCCTGCATCTTCATCTGTTTGAACTGGCCCGATGTTTCATGCGTACGACAATGTCCACATTTAGAACGTTGTAGTTATTTCGTCTCTCTGATTGGAAAACTATGATTAGACAACTATAGACTACACAGGCTCCCGAAACTTTTCTAAATCAAAAATGAAAGTGATTCTTTGCGTATCGCTTAGAATAATTCATAACTCTTCGAAAATCTCTTAGATATCATAGAGGTCCTTACTTAAAACAAACATTTTAAGCATACCATATTCAAGTATACCGTTTTTTTAGCTTGCTTCCTAGACGCATAGTCATAATAATTTATATGAAAAGTAAAATCCTCTAAGTTCCAATGCAATATGCAAGCCAAAAGTCGGTCTTGCACAGGAGCGAAGTAAAATGGAGGATGTTAATCATATCTTCATCTACTTATGTCGTCATCTGATAATTGGCGTTGAAACCAAGAAGAAGTAGGGTATCGAAAAGCTTATCTGCTTGGGAGAGGACATGCCATGGTCTTACCTTGTATGGAGTATTCCAGTTTCCGTAGTGTTGCCTCGATATCTTGCAATTTCTTTAGATTTTCCTTGGTCAATGTGAGACTCACAGGCGTCAAGCCTTCATCCAAGTACTCACACATTTTGTGCAGCTCTTCTTTCTGCGTCTTCCACGCGTACTTCTCTTGCTGGTCATCCTTGTCTTTGGTGAGTATTCCTTGAAGATTGACATAATACCCAAACTGTGATGGAATACCGGCTTTCCTGAGTGTCTTCATTACTGGATGTTCTTTTTTTGCCTTCATATCACAATGAGTAACAACAATATGAAAGTTATTCTCCACATCCTTTCCGAAAATGGAGGTGACTTTGGCGTAAATGTTCTCATTATTAGCTGAAAGACGTTGTTCTGACGATGGGACAACGAATGCAACTAGATGAAGTCGATCGAGTCCAAATTCTTTGCTCGTAAACAATTTCTGTACCTTCAACCAATTTATCTCTTCCTCTTCTTTGCCTACAGTGTCCCCAAAACCAGGAGTATCCACAATTGTTAGGCTGTATCTGAATCGACACCCATGAAGACATTGAATAGTGTAAGCTGTCACATTCTTGGTTTGACTTTGTGCTTGATCGTCATCATTTGGTGAAGAAGCAATAATGAATCTGAAAGCATCATCGTAATCGACGCCGACAAAGTAGTTGAAGAGGGCATTGATGAATGTAGTCTTCCCTGCAAATTATTACACGAATAGCATCAAGCACTCTGATTTATGAGTTATTATTAATTTTAACTTGACTTTTTTGCATTTTGAAAGGATGTATTAATGTAATGCTCACCGGCTCCTGTTCGACCAATGACGAGGATATATCGAGTGGACGCATATAAAGCCTTATGATCGCTTCCAATGACACGTTTCTCCAGGCCTTCTTCCACAGGAATTACGTTCATTTTCACTTCATAAATAGCAACTTTGCCATCCAATTCACGAAGCCTGGAATTCGCTTTGAGCCACTCAAGTTGTCGTCCATCATTTTCCTGTGAAGCGATGCCTGGTTTTAATTATGAAAATTGACCACCTGAGAAATTATGTACGGACTTCATTGCATCACTGATTATAATGTAGGGAATCCAGGTGACTATGATTCTGCAATTTCAATTACTGTAAAATCCTTTCTCCTAGAATTATAGAAAGCTTTGGTAGCTTGAGGAATGTCCATAGTTTCCTCACATTTTGCAAATTATATCAAATGAACTGTGGTATTGGGACATATTTGGAATTGGAAATTGCTATTTCATCGATGATATTATTACCTATGACTTCACCTTCATTTCCAGGCCTAGCTTTAATTCTGCAATTACATTCGAAACAATGATATTTTACATCACATTCATATATATTTTCTTAGGGATTTTACTCGCGAGCATTACACCGCAATTAATTTTTAACAAGACACAAACTGCTGCATTGCTCTCAATTGCCATAAGATCCCCATAACCAAAATGCAAAAGAAATATCGAAGGAAAGTATTTGACTCAATAAATATCACCCAACCTACGACATTAGGCTTTTAAAAACCGCTTAAAACACACTTTGAGCTGGTATCTTTAAAAAATTACTTCCGTTAATTTTGTGAACATATAAATGTAGCAACGGAATGTCGAATGAATGATTTATGTTTTACTTAAGGTGTCAACAACGTTCCACGAACATCACCGGGAACGTTCCATGGCTGTTCAAGTATCCGAAATTTAGAGCAATCAAAAACAATTTAAATATTCGTATCCTGATCGTTCATGTAGGACAAAGATTGAACATTTCACAACGGCATCAAGGGATTGCATTTGTCTTGTAACGTATTCCAGCCTATGACCGCACAACGTCCAGTGTATCAGTAGAGAGTCAAGGCGGGGAGGAAGCTGAAGGAGGTGAACTATAACATCCATTAAAACGTGGAGATGCATGAATATGGAGGTGAACCCAGTGTTTGGGGTCAACCAACCAGTGGAAGGGCTCCTTACAGTTTAAATGGAGGATCTTTCCTTCTCGAATGTGCTACCCAATCACTGTACAAGGAGCCACAACATCATTATCCGAATGGGTATCAAAGTCCCTCCAATAAAGTCTATTCGCCAAAACCAATCCTCTAATCCCGCAAGATTTCAGCTGAAGATCCCTCCCTAGATCCCTCACTCAGAGGTAACTGAAGAGCTCGAACTCGAACTCGAAGAACTCGAGTTAGTACCGATTTGACCGGGGTACTTGGGCCCTTTTAGATCGTGGGTGCTCTGAAACTGGTCGCCTTTCTCTCTAAAAAAAAACATACAGAGGAACAACGTTAAAGTTAGAGGATCTTTTCGCTTCGATGGTCGTGAGTTTTCCCCAGAACTTGCAAGGTTTTATCTGGAAGTGAAGATCAGCCCATTGTCAAAGCTCTGTAAAGGGGTTGGACCGGTTGTTTGGCTAACATTTCTATTGTCTTTTTTATTATTAGTTTTTTTAATTGGAAATACATTTTTTGTTTTCTTGAATTACGCCTTAGTTACTCCCACTCGAATTAGAATTGGCACGGACCTGATTTCCTGGAAGGGAATTCATTGTAGTGGAATCGGGGCGCGTCAAGGTAATGTTTTTATTTTAACTTAATTAATAGTTTATATTTTCATAAATCGAACCTACTGCGTCCCGTGCCCGTTACAGTCCCAAGGAAATCTGTACTCCCATCTTAGGCAATGGTCTTAGGCAATCCTATAACCAATTATATCGTATCAGCCCAGGTACAGATGTGCCATTGCAATGGCTACTATCCCAATGGGATTATCCTCTTCGCCGCATTCTAATCATCCAACTTCAAAAATAATTACTGTCATGCGTTCGACATAGGCTTTTATGAAAAGTCCCAAACAACTAGAGGTATCAGAGGCGTCAGCGTCGCATGGAGATGGGAGGAGAATTTGAAGTGTTGGATGCCAGATGTGGCATTTAGCGCGTACGCTCAGCAACCCTGCTTGTACAGCCGCAAGCAGCTCCACTCTCCTACTCTAAGCTATGCATGCGTCAACTGCAATGGTTTGAAGGGAAGTGGATGTTGAAGTCGTAGACTGGCACCCGACCCAGGCAGAAAGCTGCACAAGCGCTTTGAGTCGTGTTGTCAAACAAATTGCACGACATGGGTGGAGAGTTGCCAGAAGCATATTAACATATGAATATGAGCAAGCAGTTCCCAAGCATTCAGAGTTAGAACATTATTGCACTGATACATATAATTAGCGATTAGGTTTCCATTTCGGGCAAACTCACAATATTCGCGGCATCAATTCAAAATAATGATTAATTGTCGTCATTATTAAAGTTCATTACCTCACTTAAAATTTGCACCACCATCGTTCGCAGCTTCTCAATAGTTGAACTTCCAGGATTTTAGTTATTTTTTACTTTTAATTCATATGATCTGTTAAAAGGGATCTTTGCAAACCTAACGACTTAAATGTTTATAACAAAAATGATAATCACCTGCATCTCTGTGGTGGATTCGCTTAGTGCTTATTCATTTAAATAAGAATTGGATTTCTTCGTCTGACGAAGATCGTGATATTTATCTATCTGCAATGTAATATGTAGACATGATAAAACAAATTTTCAAAGGTTTTACCTTTCTTCAAGTTCAACCCAACCTCACCCCCCCCCCACCTTCTCTACGGAACTCACTAACGTTAGGCTTAGTCCTAATCGACTTACAACCTTCGGGTCAGGCCGATGCCTACCTATTTTCGATTTAAAAAATCAATTACTCCACCTACAGACCAATTAGGCCTATGAGGATTAATCCCTGGTCTTCGAGACACCTTGTTGAGGACGAGTTACGTTAAGTTAATCACAGGCCTATTCAGTGTCTTATGGCCCATTTAACAGAGAACGTGTAACATTAGACGGAATGTAAGTCTTTTTCGAGTTTCAAAAACAATTATACTGAAGGTCACACTAATAAGAGCATGTTTACCAAGTTTCATTTAGAATGCTTAACTTATTTGTCACCTATGCAGCAATAATGGTATTTCGTCGCGTGTGTGTATGCTTTGCAATTATTTCTTATGCATTCTCAGGATAATCTGCGAAATTTTTGATCGGCCACTGCTAAAGCACGTAATTCCAGACGTCTAAGTCTGAGACGTAAAATAATATTAATATCATGCATAACAATAATGAGAATATAGAATAATTCCTGAATATTGAAAAGACTCACAGCATTCGGCGGCCAGGTTATGTCCATGAAGTCTGAATATACGCCACTCTCTGAGCTTGGACGGCTGAAATAGGAAAGGTTACAGATCTAGTTATGAGAAACTTTACCCGCATGGAAATGTACAGGGTGTACTACTTAAATTACTTCTTTAAATTTTGAATATCTTAGTTCTTTTTCAATGCATAACAATGAAATATGGCAAATTTGATTGGCAATTCTTTAAGAAGTTATAGGATATGGCTAACTCTTGTGCTTTTTTTCATCTATGGGTGATATTTATTGAATCCAATACTTTCCTTCGATATTTCTTTTGCATCTTGGTTAGATGGAGCAAATGGTGCACAGCTCTCGAGCAATATCACGATGGAGTTATGACCCACGCCACGGCTCATGGAAGGCGTTCTTAAAGCGACTCTACCTCTTGGCGATCGATTTTGCTTTCTGATACCTACAATTGTTTTTGAAAAGAGTACGATAGAGCCATGATAGCAGTGATCGCAGGCAAAAGACAAACTAAAAGTGTCTGACAAGAAAAGCGAAAATTTGAGATAGAAAACTCGGAATGCTGATGTTGCTGATGCAGGCCGCGATTCGAATAAGTGCAAACAAAGGCACTTCATGAAATCGACCATTATTTAACTTGCATTAGGAAAGTGAAAGTCAGCCATAGCTTAGATAAATTCCTAAAGAATTGCCAATCGAATGAGCAGTAGTTTGGGGCTTTGCGTCGAACAATATCTGTGAGTAGAACAAAAGTGAGGGTTCTATCCCAACGAAAGAGGCATAATTTGTCATATAATTTGCCTGAAAATTGAAAATAAATAAATAATTCACATATTCCTCTAAGCCTCCTCAAGCTAGTAGTGAGTACTGGAACTCTGGTATGCAATGGTTTTCAAATATTAAAATGATTAGCTATTTATATTTAAAACATAGAAATTAAGAAACATTGAGAAAACCCAACTTTCTTGCAGACCAAGCTCTAAAAACTTTAAAGGAACTAACTTTTTCTGATGAGAAGACTTTATTCACTTTAATGACATCATTAGCTATGTACTGTTATTTTTCCCACACCTCGAACATATAGCATACAGAGACTTTCGTGCACCTGCAGCTATTCTATTGTTGGTAAATACTAATCTCACGGTAGTCCCATATTAAAGTACTTGGCCCTCGTGAAAAATACATTTGGAATGTTACGATTATTAAAATAAAATAAAAATATATTATCCTTTCTGTATGTCATAGATGAAAGGTCAGATCCTTTGACGTTCGATTTCATCAAGACTCCAAGATCCATACAGCATTTCAAAGGGCATGAATACCCCTTCAACATGAACACATTATCATCTCTCTAAGTTGATTCGGATAAAATTTATAGACACTTGAGGGCCCTGACCAAAAAATACTTAGTTCCTCGAAATTTCAAATCGCTGCATCTCAGGAAGTACACGATCTAAAGAGCTCAAATTCGGCATTGAATAGTTTTTCAATTGCCCAATATGATATATTCAAATTCCTTGTAAATCTGAAGGGGTGAGGTAAACGTTGCGCTCATTTGACATGAAAAGTCATAAGCTCCATGGGATTTTAAGACATTGGATGAACTTTCAGAAAAAAAAACGCGAGCTATGGTTGCACGATACTAATGACCTGCATGTAATTCTAATTCAGAGTTCGCCAAAACACTACAAAAAGACTGGAACCAAAAATGAAAATGAGACGTAGCCTAAAATGATCAACAATAATTTATTTGATATGAGACAAATGAGTCTGATATGAAATAAAATTAGGGCTACCCTTCTCCCATAACCTATTCGTTTTGAAATTTCTCAGTTGTTAAAGAGTTCAATGTGCAACCATGAACCACTCTGGTTCCGGGTGCATATACTTCGTGTTCCAAAATATTGGGTTGGAAAGAAAGTCTTGCAACGCTGCGCAAATTTGTCAAAATTTTATAACTTTATTGAAATGCAATTTCAGTCTATAATGTAATGACCATTGTTGTCTATGACATGTTCCCAACGCACGGGTAACTGCTCGATGCCCTTTGCCCAGAACTCTGGTGATTGCGAGGCGAAGAAACGGCCGACATCATTTTCGACCTGTGCTCGATCGTCGAAGGCCTTGTCCCGCAGGTGATTCTCGAGGGCCCAGAACAAGTGATAGTCGGAAGGGGCCAAGTCCGGAGAATACCCTGGATGGGGGAAAATTTCCCAGCCCAGTTCCGAAATCGTCTGGCGAGTCATCTTCGCAACATTTGGACGAGCATTGTCATGCAGAAGGAGAACTTTGTCGCATTTAGGACGCTCTTTTTGAATGACGCCAGCCAACTTCTGAAGTCGAGCAGCGTATTAGACGGCAGTCACGGTGGTACCGGTTGGCAGGAGCTCATATAGTTCCGAAATCGTCTGGCGAGTCATCTTCGCAACATGTGGACGAGCGTTGTCATGCAGAAGGAGAACTTTGTCGCATTTAGGACGCTCTTGTTGAATGACGCCAGTCAACTTCTGAAGTTGAGCAGCGTAGACGACGGCAGTCACGGTGGTACCGGTTGGCAGGTGCTCATAGTACAATATTCCTTCTGAATCCCACCGACAGCAGAGAAGAACCTTCTCGTGGAACGCTGGTTTCGGCTCATGTGGCGACAATTCTCCTCGTGGAAGCCACTGACTCTTGCGAGTATGGTTGACGTAGAGGACCCAGCTCTTATCTCCAGTAACGATTTCCTTCAGAAGGGCCGTTCTGTGCGGACGAAGGAGCAGTGATTTGCAGACACTGACACGGCTTGCTTTGTCAGAGTCGCTGAACTGATGAGGGACCCATGTCGAGTAAACCATCCGATAGCCGAGGTCGTTCAGATGGTTGCCGATGGCCATATGGGTGACTCCAAGTGTAGTCGCCGATTCGCGAGTGGTGGCGTTCGGCTTCGCGTTGAGGGCGTTCCGCAGGGCTTCGTCATCGACTGTCGATGGACGTCCTGAGCGTGGTCGATCTCCGAAGGTCGTGTCGCCAGATTCCAAGCGTTTCAACCATCGAGACACCGTGGAATAGTGGACGACGTTG
>CAJPEV010002204.1:0-24049 GCA_905338385.1 Darwinula stevensoni | reverse complement strand
TATTGGGTTGGAAAGAAAGTCTTGCAACACTGCGCAAATTTGTCAAAATTTTATAACTTTATTGAAATGCAATTTCAGTCTACAATGTAATGACCATTGTTGTCTATGACATGTTCCCAACGCACGGGTAACTGCTCGATGCCCTTTGCCCAGAACTCTGGCGATTGCGAAGCGAAGAAACGGCCGACATCATTTTCGAGCTGTGCTCGATCGTCGAAGGCCTCGTCCCGCAGGTGATTCTTGAGGGCCCGGAACAAGTGATAGTCGGAAGGGGCCAAGTCCGGAGAATACGCTGGATGGGGTAAAACTTCCCAGCCCAGTTCCGAAATTGTCTGGCGAGTCATCTTCGCAACATGTGGACGAGCGTTGTCATGCAGAAGGAGAACTTTGTCGCGTTTGGGACGCTCTTTTTGAATGACGCCAGCCAACTTCTGAAGTTGAGCGACGTAGACGACGGCAGTCACGGTGGTACCGGTTGGCAGGCGCTCATAGACATTCCTTCTGAATCCCATCAACAGCAGAGAAGAACCTTCTTCTCGTGGAACCCTGGTTTCGGTTCGTGTGGCGGCAATTCTCCTCGTGGAAGCCACTGACTCTTGCGAGTATGGTCGACGTAGAGGACCCAGCTCTCATCTCCAGTAACGATTTCCTTCAGAAGGTCCTTTATGTGCGGACGAAGGAGCAGTGATTCGCAGACACTGACACGGCTTGCTTTGTCAGAGTCGCCGAGCCGATGAGAGACCCATGTCGAGAAAACTTTCCGATAGCCGAGGTCGTTCAGATGGTTACCGATGGCCATATGTGTGACTCCAAGTGTAGTCGCCGATTCGCGAGTGGTGGCGTTCGGCTTCGCGTCGAGGGCGTTCCGCAGGGCTTCGTCATCGACTGTAGGTGGACGTCGTGAGCGTGGTCGATCTCCGAAGGTCGTGTCGCTAGATTCGAAGCGTTTGAACCATCGAGACACCGTGGAATAGTGGACGACGTTGCCCTTGAATGCAGCGCAGATGTTGTCCGCGGCGGCTCTCGCAGTGTCCTCGGAGGAACTCGTAGTAGACGATNGAAGAGATTCCCTCGAAAAATAATCTGGGATAACCAAGATACTGCGGGCGATGAATCGACTCATACAGAAATCACAGCAAAATGTATGGAGGTATAAACATAGGATGTCCATCTGCAGAAGACCCCTAGCCTAAGTGGACTGATGCAACTGAAGAACTGGGAAGAAGCCACAAAAAAAGAGAGAGAAAGCGAAATTAGCCTAAAGTGCCACCAAACCGTGCAGGAGTCTCGTCAGGAGCGCGACCCTGCTATCAGCTTGAAATGCAGTTGTCCCTTTTCGACATCTCCGCACTAGGAATGAAACAGATTAAGAAGAGGAACAGTTTCTGTCCGAGCAGAGAGCAGATGAGGGTGTCCACAGCTTAAGTCTCTCTCACATTCACCACAAAATCACAAATCATTAGCTGATTGAGTTTCGCACCTATGCTACTCATTATCAGCATTGTATTGTGTTCTATGAATGTGGAGATGGCGATGCTCAGGTAACAAACATCCCACTCAATGTTGCGCAGTAAGAATTTCTTCCTATTGCGGAGATCCGTGCCCGAAGGGTCTCACCACGTCACCAGACTCATAATATGAGAAAGATCGGCAAAGGGAGAAGCCGATAGACTAATATCCCATAACTGGTATTGGATATTTTGGATGTGCTGCAATCCATGTTTACGTATTCCTGCCTTCAAGAAGTATTAGCTGGAATTAAAACCTGTCCCATGTGGAAAAAGGACGTAGAAAAAAGTGAGTAGAAGCAAAAGCAACGGAAAATGAAGCAGAGAAACCTATTGAGTGAGAAGACCAGGAT
The DNA here is from genome assembly GCA_905338385.1 of Darwinula stevensoni. Classification (NCBI taxonomy): domain Eukaryota; kingdom Metazoa; phylum Arthropoda; class Ostracoda; order Podocopida; family Darwinulidae; genus Darwinula; species Darwinula stevensoni. The sequence continues at coordinate 22,188 of CAJPEV010002204.1, read as the reverse complement.
CCATCAGATGTGTGGGACAGTTCTAAGTAATGAAAGGGGGAAAATGGCCAAAGCCATCCCTTCTCTATACTTATTACTTATTTTCGACATCTCCACACTAGGAATGAAAAAGATTAAGAAGAGGAACGGTTTGGGAAAGATTGGACATCAACTACATTCGTGTTGGAAATATAATCTTTCGACATGTAGTTCTCCAGCTTCTCCCTTGTCTGCTCTTTGAGGTTGTTATTAGCTGGGATGCTCACGTCTACGAAGACGGGGGTCTTGTTCTCCTTATAAATCGTGAGGTCGGGCCTATTGCAGCCTATAGTGCGGTCAGTAATAATACGCATGTCCCATAGTATCTTGGGAGAGGAGTTCTCCACAACAGACTCTGGCTGGTGTTCGTACCACTTCCCTCGGACTTCTAGGCCGGCTTGCTTGAAGACACACCAATGCACATATTTGCACATCTGGTCGTGTCTGTACAAATACTCCCTCGGGGTTAGTTCGGGGCAGGCACTGAGGAGGTGGTGAATCGTTTCGGGTGGTCCATGACAGCATCTCCTGCGGTCTTCCACATCCAGCTTCAGGATGTGCTTCTCGTAGTTACGAGTTCTAATGCACTGGTCCTGGATGGCTAGAATGTTGACTTCCTCAATCATGAGAACTCAAATGAATTGGCCATGAAACGCTATTAGAAAACTATTGCATGGAAGCGATGGCGCGAACTGCCACGTTTGACCTAGCGGAAAAAATTATGAATACAGAAAATATACTTCAGGAAAAAATGTATTTAAATGAAGAACTTGCAGTCGAACAGTGAAAACCTGACACGCATTCAATTTGTGGCACCCTTTCCTTGACACAGGCATTAAGCCAATGGAAATATTGGGTAGGAAAGAAAGTCTTGCAACACTGCGCAAATTTTTCAAAATTTTATAATTTCATTGAAATGCAATTTCAGTCTACAATGTAATGACCATTGTTATCTATGACATGTTCCCAACGCACGGGTAACTGCTCGATGCCCTTTGCCAAGAACTATGGCGATTGCGAAGCGAAGAAACGGGCGACATCATTTTCCAGCTGTGCTCCATCGTCGAAGGCCTTGTCCCGCAGGTGATTCTTGAGGGCCCGGAACAAGTGATAGTCTGAAGGGCCAAGTCCGGAGATTACGCTGGGTGGGGTAAAACTCCCCAACCCAGTTCCGAAAATGTCCGACAAGTGATCTTCCCAACATGTGGACGAACGTTGTCACGCAGAAGGAGAACTTTGTCGCGTTTGGGACGCTCTTTTTGAAAGACGACAGCCAACTTCTGAAGTCGAGCAGAGTAGACGACGGCAGTCACGGTGGTACCGGTTGGCAGGAGCTCATTGTACAACATTCCTTCTGAATCCCACCAACAGCAGAGAAGAATCTTATTCTCGTGGAACCCTGGTTTCGGTTCGTGTGGCGGCATTTCTCTTCGTGGAAGCTAATGACTCTTGCGAGCATGGTTGATGTAGAGGACCCAGCTCTCATCTCCAGTAACGATTTCCTTCAGAAGGTCCTCTCTGCGTGGACGAAGGAGCATTGATTCGCAGACACTGTCAAGGCTTGCTTTGTCAGAGTCACTGAGACGATGAGGGACCAATGGCGATTAAAGCTTGCGATAGCCGAGGTCGTTCATATGGTGCCGATGGTCATATGGGTGACTCCAAATGTAGTCGCCGATTCGCGAGTGGTGGCATTCGGCTTCGCGCTGAGGGCGTTCCGCAGGGCTTCGTCATCGACTGTAGATGGACGTCCTGAGCGTGGTCGATCTCCGAAGGTCGTGTCGCCAGATTCGAAGCGTTTGAACCATCGAGACACCGTGGAATAGTGGACGACGTTGCCCTTGAATGCAGAGCAGATGTTGTCCGCGGCGGCTCTAGCAGAGTGTTCATGGAGGAACTCCTAGTAGAAGATGGGGCGAAGAGTTGCTTGTTCGATCGGAGCCATGGCTGCCAACTAATGGCAGAAGCCGCCTTATATACCACGAGGGCAGAAGCTTCCAGAACATTCCAGCATATACAAATGCAAAGCCCCGCCCATCATTCCTTTCAAAATTTTTATAAATAGTTTTAGAAAGTGTTGCAAGACTTTCTTTCCAACCCAATAATTATCGCTCGGTGGCGTTTCACCGTATATCTATCAGAGTTTCACCCTATATCTATCCACAGCGATAATTTGACTAAAATACCTTTAAATTTCACAGCTCGGAAGAGCCATTCAACAAGCTCGTTATGACTGCAAGATCACCTCTTTCTTGTGCTTAAAGTCGAGCTGTTGAATCGAGTGATCCAAGATAGATCACTCCATCGCTGAACAGAGCGCCAGCATTCAACAGGTCTGGAATGAGATTACCGTGGAAGAGATCCCCAAGTCCATCACTTAATGGAAAACGAGATTACGTGCCGCATGCCACGTCAGAGGAGGACCCATTTCGATAAGGGAGTGTGATATGAAAGATTTAGAGGTGGCTTTGTCGAACAGCTGCTGTGGGTGTGCTCTGGTAGCTATAAATTCTTTGTTTTAATGGAGCCAAGAGGAAGGATAGATGTACGCTTGGTCTGGTGTGTATGAGTATGCCTCTGTCTCGTCTGGAAACTGAGAAATGAATGGACAAATCTGGACTTTTTTAAAGCGCCATTCAGGGATGTATGTCTTCGAATATCCCCTCTGACGAAGCTCAGCTAGACGCAATTAAAGTATGAGTCAAAGGTCAAAATGTTGTTAGAGTACTATGAGAAAAAGACTTAGCATCAGATGCTACCCAATGACTTTTGCTTTTATAAGTACATAACTATTTGATAACCAATGGAAATGCACAACTATTGACGGTTAACAGGAAAAAAAACTTTCATCCGAAATAGTACCTGAAAGAAGCAGAAAATTGGTCTATAGTGTCGGTCCACTTATACCTTTCTCCTCAGATAAATAACCTGTAGGATTATGTAAATATATATATATAATTCAATATATGCACCGCTTCTACATTAACAGAGCAAGGTCGTAATTTTCTCCTTCTGAAGCCTGGGAAACTGTTTCTTGCAAATAGACCCCTTTTCCTTTCAGGCCTCCAACTACTCTTTTCAATGAAAGAAAAAGTGGTCTATGTACATGGACCACTTTTCCGTTTTTTTTTGAATTTTTCTGCAGATAGACCGCTTTGCTTTACAGCCCTTCATTTCTTCTTCGCTTTCAACCACATCATCAGAAAGATCGTCAACGTCAATGTTGACGGGAGGAGGGGCCCATTAGCACGACATACGAAACCAAGCGTTAATGTTAGTATTTTTGACGTCATAAATCGGGAAACCTCAAAAATGTTGGACATGACATGAAACGCAAACAGAAAGCATTGCATTGGTTGCGTCGGCGCGATCCGCCACTCCTGACCTCAAAACAGATGGTACATCTTTTCAAAGTGATGCATAACAAATAATTTTTTTATATGGAGAACCTGCAGTCGGTTGGGGGAAACGCGATATGCATTCAGTAAGCTGCGTCAATCAATAATCAGTTTCCATTAATTATGAAGTCTACACAGATGAAATGCCATAGCCTGTCGCATAGAATTGGCAGTGTCTTGTAGGCATGGTGCTTTAGGCCTATGCCCTGGAAAGCTAAACCCTTGCGTATTTGGTTGTGGACGAGTGACAACCATTCACTACCGCTTTCGGCCCCTTTTATTTTTATGGCCCATCCAATGGCGCAGAATAACAGAATCGTCAGCCTAGCGCGTTAGGGGTGAAAGCTACCATCACTTTCGGCCTCATTCAATTAAACTACAAGATGAAATTAGCTATTAAATTAGATTGAAGTATTAGATGGATGGATGGATTATAGTTGCTCGTATCATCTGAATATCTCCAACAGAGTCAGGTGGTTTCCAAAAAAATAAGGTGTACAAACAAGTGTGATGTTAAAATTTCACCATCGAGTAGAGAATATAACTAGAGGCGACACACCTCTCCAATTCCATTCATTGACAGGGTCGCAATATAGATGTCACAGTCGATCCTCCATCTGGTATGCGCATATTAACAACTCCTCCATGGCCGAGCAGCGGACTCAACTAGACAAGCGTGTTACGTTGATGAACCCCTTTGGGTCGAATCCCCGAATGAGTCGATTCCTGATTCCGTTGCCACGAAGCACGCCTGAAGGAAGTGTCGTTGATCACAAGCCACCAGATGTCTCCATAATATTTCGACCCTCCCCTACCTCTCAGAGTGTCGCCTCCAGTTATACTGTCTACTCTATGATTTGACGGACATCCATATCTGATCTAATATACTCTAATTGAAAGGGCCCGAAAGTTTTAGTAGCATACATAAAGCGCGATGCCTACGATGCTATGCCATTCTTGGCCATAGGCCGGGCATTTAAAACTTTAGCATATTTATAATTCACTCTATCCCCGCCGATCCATTGCGAATTTGGAACGACTTTCGACCTGGTATGAATGAGGACTTCGTCCTCGGTGGTGACACTGGAGAAGTGACGAATGCGTTGGTTGAATGCGTTGAATGATGCGTTTGTAGCCATTGATCGCACTATTAGGAAACTATGAATATTAGGAAACTATGGCAACTATGAATTTGGTGGTAATGGTTTTTGGTGGAGAGTTTCACCCGCTTCTCCCAATTGTCCCTAAGGCATCGCGCGGCCAGATTCTTGTTAAATGCATCAAGATCATTCTGCTTTGAGAACATTTCCGCACTATCATTTAACTACGAATATGCGAGCAAAAGCCAATGAGGTTGAATTTGCACATTGGTTGTTTGAGCTCGTAAACGACACCTTTCCCGGGGCTAAAGGCCGAACATCAGAAACCTCTGTGCATCTCCCCAATCTTTGTCTAACAAACAATTTTTTGACGAATTGTTTGGTTAAGAGCATCGCGTACACGACGCAAAGTTACAGAGTCGGCGCGCAATTTTGGGGTCAGAAAATTATAATTTCCGTGTGGTGAATGAATATTTATTATCCCGTTTGGAAGGTGCACGTAGAACATACGAGAGCTCTGACAGGGTTAAGGCAGATCAGGGTGAGAACCATGATCGATAGCAGGTCAACTTTACACCCAAGCTTCTCAATTCCTTGAACCCAAATGGTTTAGCGCCTGATGATCTCAATTTTAAAGTCGATGCCATCGTTATGCTTCTTCGCAATCTGCTTATTGAAAACGGTATTTCCAATGGCACTCGGTTGATTGTTCCAGGTATGAAAAAAACGTCATTAATGTCGAGATCATCACCGGTGCGCAGTGCGGTAACTTCTATTTACTGTCTAGAGTGTCACTCGACACAGCGACCGATCCGAGTATAGGCGCTGAAGACAATTCCAGATTGGTTAAGTTCTCAATATGACAATCGACGAAGCTCAGGGACAAACGTTTGACATGGCTGGTCACTTGCTGCCAGAACCCGTTTTCTTTCACGGTCAGCTATATGTCCGGTCCGCCGATTGCCTCAAAATCCACGTGGTCCATATGCAAAGGCCGGACCCGACCAATAATGGCGTTTTAATTGACAATGTTGTGTACAAGGAAGTGTTGCAGATTACAAATTCCACTTTCCTTCATAAATCAGTTTTGCTATCAAATTTTGCGTTGTTGAGTTCGATTTTCAGAATTATTTTTCTCGTGATTTCTTCTACTAATCTTGAAAATATTTCATATTTCATTATCATTTTCTCAAATTGATTTCCGAAATGAATAAATTTTCCTAATTTGTCCCATTTCGAATTTTAAATGGTATATTCCATTCAAGTGTCATTCCTTTCTCCATGATTTATTTGTGATGTGTGGTCTCGATGATAACAAAATTAGCTGGACAGCAACAATTTCGATTTAATCGAGGTTGTTCGAAATTTTTTATGCTTGGCTTACATGGGAAAAAATGAGGAAAAACCATATTTTTTAGCCATGACTCAATGTGCCAAACTTTTCAGTTCGTGAGCCAAATTTGGCACATGAGCCATAGGTTTCCAACCACTGCTTTAAAAGATATTGAGAAAGTGGCATCTAATAAATAGCTCACAGCAAATATTGCAGAGAGAATGCAAAAGTGCATACCTTGTAGCTGGGAGATTGAATTGTTCATCGCCAGACATGATAGAATCCACAATTCCAAGTGACACATTTCGGCATTGGGAAAAATCACAGCTGGAAGTATACAAAATCAGAATTCGGGATCTGAGGATTCCTCTAATAAGTCCATTCCACAGTTTTTTTTATTCCTAACAATAACGGCTTAAAGACGCATCTCCGTTTCTCTTTTTCGTGAAGTATATGAGAGTCTTGAGAATAAAAACCTTCACCGTTATTTCGCATTCCGCATAAACTTTCGTAAATGAGTGGAGTAGTCAAATTTCAGGCAAAACATTAAGGTATAAGTTACGGTTTCATGAATGAAAGCATTTCATCTCAGGTGAACAAGAAATACCTAGACTGTCAAGGAAGAGTCTAGTGTGGTGCCTTATGGTGGTCTAACCTTATGTTGTTCCCACACAAGGTTCCGAGTTATTCGTAGGTTCAATATTTTCAGTGAGCGGAAAACAGACCACTACAGAAGGAAGTTTATATTTTCACTCATTCAAACAATGAACAGGCTTAGGCCTAAAATAATAAAGAACAAGATATAAGAAAGGGAGGGGGTTTTACAGGGTTACCGGCGTAGGCCTGGCCCCTTCTAAAATCTGTGAATGATTCAGGTTCTCTTGTTACAATTGGGGGATAACATTGGAGGCAGAGCTGGTGGCGGAAGATTGAGTTGCAAAGAAAAACAGATGAGTGACCAATCTAAGGTGAAAACAGACAGATGAAGGGTGGCACATTTGGAGATCCCAATGTGAAGTTATTTCGAGGGACGTCCAGTCCCTAGGCCTAAGCAGGCTCATATCACACATAGCTCAGTTCCAGGGTTGAAGGTCAATTAGGCCAGAGAAAACCCTCTTCAAGAACCGCTGAAAGCGGTCTTTGTGTAGCAAGAGATGGCACAGACCAAAAGCAGAAATACAGGAGCCCTTTGGGCCTGGCGCTGCAAGCGTACTTATTCACTTTTAGACAGGGTTGACATGGCCATGAGGTAAGGTTCAAAACTCTTGGCACTCACATAAGCCTCAATTAACAAACAAAAATGCCTTGAATGAAATAAATATCCTCCCGTTACCCTAGGATATTTTATTCCATGGAAGGTAATTCTGAAGTCCTGGACGCGTGCATGTTTACGGGACATCTGGCTTCCCTTTTCCTTTACAACATGGATAAAGCCTTCATGTTCTTGGATTATCCGGGGGAAACCATGAAAGCAGAGACAGGGATTACAGGGAAGAAAGAAGAGGAAACTTTTATATGAAAAAAAGCTGACCTGTGTACTGCTGAGGGCAACAGCTGAATTTTCAAGCAGCTCTGGATAAAGAGAGACAGAACCATTGACTAGTCCTGTACCACTCTCTTCCACTTATCTTATTTATCTTCAGCTTAACGGTGACGATTCGTTATCTGAGAATTTCATTTGAAGTCGACGTGAGCACCCAAGGTCATCAAATGGCTTCAGGAATTGTCTACCATTTACTTGCTCCGCCTCTACGTCATATCTCTGTTAGAGAAGTTCCCGAATGATAAAAATGGCATGCAAGTGGTACGTAGGTCCTTCTTGTATCTCCCACACTTCATCGAGTGGGATCGAAAGGCATAGAAATCATCTATAGTAGTATACAGGACGTTCCACTGAAAAATTATTTGTTAAATTTAGACTATCTCAATTCTGCTCAACGTACAGCCATAAGCTATAGCTCATTCCATAGGGAATTCTATGGGAATTTATCTGTGGTGTACTTCTCATGCTTCTCTTCTGACGCACTGAGACTGCAAAATAAACTTTCGCAGTCTCAGTAAATGAGAAGTTATGGTTGATTTCCCAATGTGATTTTTCGCGCTCATAAGAATCGTGGCTTGCATCTCTGTGCGACTTTGTGATACCATTAACCGAACTGTTGGCTTAAAATTTTCCTTGCCACTGGACGTATACTTTTCACGTGTCATGTTCCTATGGTCTCTGTTATCTTAGCTTCCTCACGCTCTTATCAAGAACGAGCGTTGTGCGTGTGTTTTTATCAGAAAACAAAGTCGATCACCGAGGTGCATAGGCGCTCAAAATGGCAACCCAAATGCCGTTGCCTGGTCGCAACTCCATCCTGATCTGGTACGAGTCCCTCTTCATCACCTGTTTCATTCAAAAAGATGACTGTGATAATGAAGTGATGACTGAGCTTCTGGCGGACGCCCACCTTCGGATTCGACGAGAGAGCATAGAGCATGTGTGAAGATAATATAGAGCAAGCCCCTCTAGATAAGCTAAATGACATCCTTCCTATTTACCAGCCGATTGTGCTCACGTGCACCTATCACAGAGACTGAATGACTAACGAATCCAGGACACATTTCTACCATCCTTCCTTCAAGGTACACAACAGCCTAAATCTTCCATATAAGTTGATTTCATGATCTTGCCCTGCAATGCCGTTACGCATTTTACAATAGCTGTGTTGTGATTTTACACCAATCGACAAATACGGAAATTGAGTGCGATTACGGAAAACAAGGAGCATTATAGTTTCCTTGTAAAAGGCATGGCTCAAAACTCGAGGGAGAACAATAACCTTTGTGACATCATCATCCAAGTCCAGAACGTCTCATTCTGTGGTAGCGGATTCGTCCTGGGTTCAGCATCGTCCATTTTCAAGCGCATTTTTCTAACAGACATGGAAGAGTCTCAGAAAAAGGTAGTTTCCTTGAAGTGGGTCTCCGTGAAAGGTTTCCAGGTTATCTGGGATTTCATCCACGAGGATCGATACGGGACGGAAAACGAAAACGTCGCCCTGGTTGCATTGAAGGACTCGTACCATCTGAAAATTCACCTCCTCTACACTCTTAGAAAAGAATGAGCGATTTCCGAGAAAAGGAGCAAAACTGGAGTTAGCGGTTTTACTCCCTAATAACAAGGAAGTGCAGCCGCTCACCTCTCTCTTTCCTGAGAACAGCCACTAACTTTTTCTACTAGTTTGAAAAGTACTCTCCCTCTCTCGTTTCGCGCTCCTAAAAATATATATGAATTGTGCTCTTAAAACGGAGTAATTATCGATAGCTATTCCTCGTTTTTAACGAGTAAATCCGCTAAAACCAGTTTCGCTCCATTTCTCGGATATCGCTCACTTTTTTCCAAGTGTGTACGAGGAATTCTCTGGGAAATTAAAGAAAATGTTGAGACCAGATAATGCCATAAAATTATTCTCGTTCCCGGAGAAGCTGAACATGTTCTAGGGCCAGCCTCTGAGTTATAGGCCTGGGTTAGTCCATGGCATAGGACAGATTTCAGGGGATGGGCATTGGCCAATCGCCTTCTATAGTTGACTATGGCTCTCCTTTTTCACAGCCTTCTCCTTCCCTTTCTTATTTTTTCTGTCGAAGAGGGGACAGTTAAGATGGTTGGTTTTTGTTTACTTCCACAGGCTTGGATTACAACATGTGATAAAATTTACCCAGTGAGTTACCCAAGTTTTTGTAGAATTTTCTTTCTCCACTTATTTCCTATCTAGCCATCGATTGTGGATAGATCATTCGGGCACGGATTCCACAAGAGCTTAATTTCTTCATACCTGTTGGTTAGAGGTTGTCTGCTCTCCTGAGCATTGTCAATTCTATTTTCACAAGACCCTGCACTGGTTGTCATCTTGCAGCATAAGCGAAAGCTTTCTCTAGCTAATAGAGTGTTCATTTGTTGTGATTTTGAGAATGACTTGAGCTGTGATTTCTCTGATTTAACAACGTTTCAGCTATACTCATTCATTTTCTTCTAGCTTCTTTTGGCCAAATCCACACCGGTAGATATTCCTCGTGAGGAAATTCCATACCGACGGACCGCATGCGTTCCACATGTGTGGAAAGGGTGTGAATTTTTTAGAAGTCCAGCTTTCACGGAAGTTATGAGAAATGGAACCGTAGCGGTTGGACACGAGAGCGAACACGTGGAGCGAGTTAAAGCAGCGATCTGGAGGCAAATATATCCTAGAAATCTCCGTCAAAAATGTCAAAATTCATCTGGCTGGCGGTGGTACCTTACATTCTTGATTCTCAGACTCAGATTCAGATTCTCATATAATGTTCATGATTCGCGAAAGAACGACTAGCATCCCGTCCTTCCCATGAAGGAGAATCGGAAGAATACCGGTCTCGTTTCTTTCGAGGGAAATTTCTGTAATAGAGACTCCAATGGTTGATGCGTATGACGGGACGGAATAAGGAGTGGTGGCTCAGCTCGTATCACGCGAAAAGGACGCCCCGGGGTAGCTGTTTCCAAAAGTCTTGCTGGGATACTTCTGCTACGTTCCGCGACACTACGGCACAATTTTTCAACAACTCGTTTTGAGCTAGGAACGAAGGTATTCTGTATCAAAGAGGAAAAGTTTCATTTGAGAGAAATTCTGGATGCACGAAGGCCAGTCAATAGGTTCTGAGGAGAAGGCATCAAAAAAGGTTGCTCTAAAGCAATGCGAAGCTTATTTTAAAACCCCATGTAGGAGGTACTTATAAAGAATCTCCTTGCTAATCAGTTCGAACGGATGAACTTGCACGCATGTCTTGAAGTAAGGGTTATAAAAGACCGCGCGAGCGAGAAGAGAGAGAGAGCGCAGAGAGAGAGAGGGAGAGAGTAGAGCAGGGTAGTCAGATCGAGCAATGTAGAGGGAGTGATTGTGTGTAGGAGTGTGTGTCAAGGTAGTAGTTGGATCGAGAGCCATGTAGTCAGAACACAGTAGTTGTTCCACCGTGAAGGTGGAACAACAATAGTAACAACACCCATTGAGAGTTGGCGGATGTTGTGAGAGGCGGTGTGTGAGAGCGGAGAGGAAAAAAAACATCTGATCGAGAGATGAGAGTGAGTGTAGGACATCGGTTCCGCCCCACGTTAATAACCATACAGGTAAAGGTCATTTTGTATCCCTTATTCAGTCACTTTTGTATGCAATAGAAGTTTAAATACGGCTTCAATATCCCATTTCTGATTCTTGTCAACATTGTCCTCATCCTATCCTGGTTGTCAGCGACTAACAGTAATTATATAATAAATTCATTATATTATTAAGAAGGAGTCAACGGAGTCATTCTAACCTCGAACACGTTGGCGTTCTGTTAGTGATTAATAGTAAATTACGATCACGTCAGAGCCGCCTACACCCATTCAATGTGCATTATTACTGCTGATTGGGATACGATGTGTGAGGCATACCACGAGCATCAACAAATTCAAGTGATCACTTGAATCATCTCTTCCTCTTTCTGATGAAGATAGCCTGCGTAACCCCTTTCAGAGAGTATTTGGTTTCTAATTATTTTCTTGCATTCTCCCTGCGTAATTTCACGAAGTGAAGGACGCTATTTAATTGTTTTAATTAAACATATTAATTAATTAATATGTTTAATTAATAAATAAACATATTAATTAATTAATAAACGTATTAATTAATTCAGCCTTGTAGAATCGTCGAACAGGAGGCAGATAGACGAATTTTGCTTTTCCATTTAGTCTCAACAGTACACCTACTGTAATGTCGTGTTCTCGACTTAATGTGCACGTGCGGCCTACAGACAAACGCCTTTTAGCCTGAGTTGGGTTGGGGGAGTCAACGACCGAAATTGTCAGTTCCCTTAAAGCCGTCGCAACGGAGGGAATGATAATATGCAAACGGAGGGAGTAGCTGCTCGTGGCAGCGTGGACGCGGTCCCTGGTCGATCCCGTGAATCCCGCATTTGGCATTCTACACAGTGTAAGTTCCTCCCACCTCTATACGAAGCGATGTGCGTATGATCAAGAACATTCTTGACTTTTCCGGGATTATTCATAAAGGCCTACAACGTATTAATGACAACTTGAGTTCTCAAAGGTGTATGATTTAAACGGAGGTAATAAACGCGGGGTTGTAGCAGCTTGTGGAAATGCAGATCTACAGGGTGGCGAAAAAGAAAGGGTACACTTTTCAATGCTCATTTTAGGTGTGATGCTTTCAATGATATTTTTCCCGATTACTTGTAATGGGAAGAAGAAAGACTTTGCAACAAAATGCATTTTTCAGCCTTGAAACATCTTAAATGGTGGCTTAGAAAAAATTATTGAGCTTTGGTTACGAAAAATCGGCATTGCGCTCAGCGACTCGGCCTGACAACCCCTCGACGGCTCGACACTCACGGGAAGGAGAAGGGAAAGCTTGACCTCAGCATACCTCGCGAGGATGGTTGGACGTGCCTGCCATCGTATGCAGTCAGTGAGTGCAACGCCGATTATTCATTGATGAAATCATAACTTTTTATTAGTTTCCATTGAAGATATTTGAAGTCTAAAAAAAAAAAACACTTCCGAGCTAAGTCATGTAACCGGGAATATATCCTTGAAGGCATCACACCTAAAATGAGCATTAAAAATATGCCTTTTTGGGCCACCTTATATTATAAAGGTTATAACTTGACAGGCTATTGATCCCTTCACAGATCAAAGTTTCAAAGTCCAACTTGACCCTGTTCTCTGTTGATAGGGAATGGTGGGATTAGGTCTCTGTGAAACATCACAAAACGGCGGCAAGATGCCCCTGAACAAAAATTGCTGGTCACTACCTTACACGGTTTCACTGCAGGAATATCTTTCCTCATCCTAGCACTCCTCCTCTGGATTGTCGATATCCAGCAATGGTGGCGTGGTGCATCCTTCTCTCATGTCGGTGAGTTCAGCATCTTTGTATACCAGTTCGTATTGTACATAAAAAACTTTAGTCAGCCTCATTTGCAAACCTTGTATGTCCATCTTACCTCTGGTATGAATTCACAACCCCTGTGATTACGAGATAAGTGAATTCTGTATTTAAAAAAATACTTATGCTCCCTGGATATACAGATGTCATGCAAGGGAAACTTTCTGACATGGCAGGATGGGAATGTAGGAGTTGCTCGGTATGGGTTGCTCGATTTCTGACAAATTTTAAGTCAAAAGGTTTGTACATGAGGCTAGCACTATCTGTGTCAAGTATAAGGTTGTGTCTTCTATTGTCATGGATGAACGCGATTCTCCTTCATGCGGGGCACGAGTTGTTGGGTAAATAACTTCCCAGTCCAGTTCGGTCCATTTCCCCGAGAGTCACCTAGCTCGCCTCTTTACCTCTGGGGAACGACCTCTTGGGTCCTCGTTACCGTCTTGCTTCATTGGCATCGATTATTCCTCGCTCTCTGACTTCTTCAGGATGTGCGCGAAAGATTGGATTTTTTTTTTCCTCTTAGATATTTTCCCCATCTGACTTCATTCCTGTCCTGCATCATAATTGAAAATCGTAGCTTATTTCTTTGTCGATTTCTTCTTAATCATACTTTGCCGTGATGCTTGCCATGAATATGTATTTTTGAAAGAGTTACAAAGTGTAGATTTTTAATCAGTGGAGGAAACACCAGACGTGAGAACAGACATCAACTATATGAAAAGTTTTCCCACTCTACCCATAATTAATGAAAAGTACTTCAAGATGGGCACACATCTTCACATGGGCAGAAGCGGCCTCTCCATTGTTTTACATTAAAGAGGCTTTATGCATATTTCATGCTGAAACCAAATGTGGATTAGAGTTCTTGAATTTGGCGAATGAGAACAAAGTCACTTTCGCGGTACAACATGAAGCCTGGTATTATTGGAATTACTGTCGACGCTCGAAATAACGAATTTTCTTCTTAATCATGTTTATTTTTCTGGAACTGGTCGTTTGTCCATTAACATACATTTTGAAAAGTTTCTCTATAACGAAGTTCTACGAGGGAGCGTTAAAATGAAAAAGTTACAATTGCAGCCAGGACCTGTGAAAAACAGATCCATCGGATTCCACTAACCATGCAGGTAGTTGAAGCCTAGAACTCCTGAACATAGAATTTGCAGGTAGGATAGGCACAGTAATCTATTGCTCAGCAGCATCACTAAGATTACGTATTAGCTTGATAGTTGTACATTTCAAGACCAGCGCTGTTTTGTTTCCGAGGGAGTAAACCAAAACAGTTCCATCAAGAAATGATTACTGCATATGGTGCTAACTTTCCTTACCGTGGGAGTAGGTCCATAAATGCTGTGAGCGGTTTCGGAATGGCAGAGCCGATGTCGGAAACGACCCACGACCTGGCCGGGCAAAACGTGCAGTGGACTGGATTTCTCGTCTTGAGGATTCGACCAAACGAAGATTATAGTGTTACTTTCCAATAACTGACCTCTACATCGAACATTAGCATCTATGCAGCCCGCAACATCACCTATAAAAGATGGTGGCTCTTCAATTCCGACAACGAGGTGAAGGCGGCCGTCCTGCAATGACTTCAAAATCAACCTAAAACTTTCTATACAACGGGAATCCGGAACCTCATATCTCGATGGAATAAGTGCCTAGATGTTGATGTATACATTACAAAATAAATATATTTTATTCGACTATATATGCATTCATTTAATTTGTGTTCGGCGTTGTAACCTTTTCATTTGCACAGCCCTCGTATAAAGGGAATAGTTCATTTTTACGAAGTGATTTTTCTTTCCAAAGGAAGAAAACTGTCCCGCATTACGAAGTTTAAATCTGCAGCATTGGCCAGAACTGCTTACTTCCGCGCATTCCTGAAAATCCTCATTTTATATGTAAATGTAGCATATTCCACCCACTAATTGGTGTGACCATCCATATGCATAAAAGGCTAATCTGTCATTCCGGGAATTTCCTCCTAGATGGATGAACGGATTTTTGTGAGTCAGATGTCAATAAAAAGCCTAGTACCTGGAGGCGATGCTCATTGGGTCAAAGGTAAAAAAAATACAAGGGGAACGTGTTTTCTAAGGGTTCCCCTGTCTTTTTCCTCGTCAGTGGCCTGCATGGGTTCACTTTCAGAGTTGAAACTCGATCGGCCCGATTGGAATCGTGGCCCGCACCTGACCCGGAACGCGATCGTCGACCGAGCTTTGCTGCTCCGAGCCGTGGATAGTGTTGCGCTGATATTTGTGTTCAAGCTTAGAGACCTAAGCGGGATGCGGGTTGACCAATGGTCAACCCGCATCCCGCTTAGGTCTCTAAGCTTGAGAACTCCAGGTCTCTAATGACATATTTGCCCCAATAAGGGACGAAGGGAATCTCTCAGATCTGCGCAAAAAAAGCACTTTCGGGTGTAACAATTCAGTATGAAGGGCACTCTGTGCAAGCTGACATGGTGGCGAAGCGTGTCTTTCGCATGGGAAATCGTGCAAGATAGTTATATCGGGAGATCTGAAATTCATGGAAGCTTCCCGATACGCCGGAAAAAACTTATTCCTTAGGGAAGGGTTGTGTGAAATCGATGCTGGCCATCTCTCATCCATTGGCATATACATAATAGGATAATATGTCTGTGTCAAGGTTTCATTCCAGGGAAACTCATATTAGACGGACGAACGAATTTTCATGCGTGAGATGCCAATCGTAAGCGTATGACTGGAGGCGATACTTCCTGGATCAAAATTCCAAAAATTCGTCCTATGTTCTAATAATGAAGCCACTTTTCAGCCAATAATAGCACAATACCGAAGGCTTTCCGGAGAAGTGCTCACACGTCATGGTCTCATTCATGGCCTCATTCGACCTGAAACTTGATTGCCGAACGGACCGGTCCAAAGCCTGCTTTGTCCTTAAAGCTTCAGAACTCGAGGTCTCAAAGGACGCATTCTCTCGCACCCAACCAGAAACTATATCGTTAAATGACCTTCATGCCCGATGCACGAGTCTGATCGGTCTTATCTATTAGATCCGCATTGGGGCCTAGCTCAAAATCTTCCCCTATTCTATCGTGGCGTTCTTCAATGAAAACGACGGATCTCATTTTAAGAAGTGGAACTCGCTGAACATTTGCATACAGGCAATTGGGGGGGACAAAACCCATCCCCTCTTGATCGAAAGCATGTTTGTTGAAATTTTAAGGCTGCGTCCCTTTAGAATGCTATGTGGTGGAACTCACCGTTACTCATGGTTACAAAAGGGAAACGGGGAGTCTCTTCAGATTGGAACCGTCCCTCCGCTCCCCATCTCATTGCTGAGTTCCAAATTATTTTTGTGTGCTCAGTTTTAAATTGTTGGTGTCATTCGATACCTGGTGGCGGTAGCTATTGGGTCAAGACCTCAAAAAGTTCTGCCCTTTTCACATTATGAGGCCTAATTTCCGCGATAACAATAGCGTCGTACTGATAGCCATCCTGGGCGAAGTGCTCGCAACCAACAATGATAGTATGAGGCATTGTCGGCAACGGAAGTTGCTTCTATCCTAACTGTTCATGTCATACGTTCTCGCGTTACCAGTTCCGTCGCCGGTTTAAGGCAATGCTTCGAGTATGTCTCCAGCATTAAGTTGGTGCTCCAATATTATTACTTTTAAAAGGTTGGCGTTCTCGAAATGCACCGAAAAAGAGGGGAAGTTTCAATTATTCAATGGCAGGATCTACTGAACGTAAGAGAAAGAGAAAAGTTCTGGAGTCACAGTCAAGGGGTATGCATGCATGACGACATTCACAAAAAGCTGCTTCGCAGGATGCTTCCAGGAATAATGAAACCGACGAAAAAAGAGCAGAAAGTCATGCACAAAATGTTCACTTTATTGCAGACCGTGCGCGCACGGGCTTTTAGATTAGTGGAGAATAGGGGTGCGACGTCGGTCAGTTCTAATCTACTCAGGATCTTAGGGATGAGGATCAGGCCAAGTCTAGCATCCTGTTTGGTCGGGTAATCCAAGCCTTCCATGATTTTCGGCTGTTTTTCAGTCAAGGGCCGAATGTCGAGCCTGAAACTTTTCAAACATTGAGTTCTTCTCAGACCGCGGCTCAAATAATTCTCTAGGAAAGACCATTTGGCTGAAAACCATTTGGAACTTTGAGTACGATAAATATACAATGCCCGTGACTCGGCCTCAAATCGCATTTTCTTTAATTGGTTTTTTTTTTTAAGTGAAATGTGAGAAATTCCCTCTAACGAAAGTTTTAAGCCTCTCCCTTCGAGTTCGCTATGTCGAGCATCTGTACATGCGGAAAACTGGCTTCATGATGCAGAAGATGGATCCATGGAGGCTTTTCTCGTACTTCACACCCACAAATCTGTTGTACTGTTACGGTACCGTTGGAAATACGTGCTCTTCAGTTTAGGAGAGTCCTACTCTTCAGAACTTGACGAGTGTTATAAATGTGAAGTGAAGAATGCATTCCAACTTGACGCAGAAGGTCGTACTTAGTATTTAAACGTCACATTTTCCTGGGACCCATTTGAAATGTCATTTTGTATACATGTTTTTGTTTTGAAAGCAGGCCGGAATAAAAGCGTCTGGAAATTTGAATGAATTTCCAATTCTGGCTGATATGTACTGGACTATGAACAAGATTTCGAAAAAGAAGACCTGCTTTGCTTTCGTGGGAATTTCTAATTCTCCTTTTGAAGAGTATCCACGGAAAAGGATCTACTAGTCCTTGCTCATGGGTGAAGCGTGGATAGAATAAGTGGGAGAAAGGGGGAGGGGAAGGGCACCGGAATACGGAGATACTGTTATTTCATGAGTTTTTTCCTTATTTTCTTGAAAAGTGGAGTGCAGGGGGGCACGTGTTCTCCCTTGGCCTCCTGACGCAACGCTGCTGCCCCTACTAGTCCTTCGCATATTTTTCACGGCAAACCTCAATTCTTTAAAAATGACATGGTGCACTTATGTACTTTAATCGCCTGTACGAGTACGAACGATTCCGTGCTTTTCTGCGCAGGCTGTTCTCAACGTTTCAACTGCTAATTCAAAAATTTATCATATTTGCGACTTCTCAACTTTTGAAATCCTGGCATCTTTTCCAACGGTTTTGAGACCATTGTCACCACGGGCAATGTTATTAAAATTAATCAAATAAATTCCAATTAAGTATTTTCTTGTGGGAAAAGTAAAGGTGTCGTGATGGATGATTCCTTCTGGGAAGGACGGAGTATCCCCCAATCGGACCGCCTCCTTTTTCGCCTTCTTTCATACTTTGAGCCCTGCAGCTGTCATCGAAGTCCTACGACCATAACACATTCAAATTACCGGATCGAAATCGCTAACGGTCGGCTTGTACTGTTGATACTATGGGAAATCCTACCAGACAGGCAAACATGACTCTAGGCAACGCGGATGGCACTTCGATTTAAGCATGGATCGGAACTGTCGACAGTTGGCATTCCTTTCTGCTTCGTTTTAGATGACGACTTCTCCACGAATGAGGATATGACACATGCAAAAAATGCAGTTGGTCGAGGTCCCACGATCATGATGCTGATGTCTTACATTCCGGTCGGAAGTATTTCCGAGATCGTTAGTGGGGAGGACGATGACCGAGATATCGTGAGGCGAATGCATGACTTCTGAGTGCTTGGAGCCGGTCAGCGGTCAGCCGGCCATCACCTGTGCTCGTGTACCGAGTGAGGCAAAATGAAACGCGTCGCTCCTTCAAATGTTGCAGTGTCTTTGAAACAGCAGGGGGCACAGCAACATTTCTTTCAAACATACGGCTATGTATCCTTCGAGCATCCTAAAATCTGTGGTCATTTACCTCAAACCGGCTCACTAAATGAGTTGTATCACAAATGCGGCAGGAACTTGCATTTGCATTGGCACCTAGACGCTGACCGGTGGACCCCAGAACCCTTACGAAAATGTCTTATAGGATTCCTATATATTCCTATAAGAATCCTATAGGAACATAAAGGAATCCTATAGGAACCTAAAGGAATACTATAGGATCCTATATGCCCCATAGAGTTCAGTTCGGGACCTATAGAGTCCCCTATAGAACCTATAGAGTTCCCTATAGAACCTATAGACCCCCCTATAGAACCAACAGGGTTCCTCATAAGGCCTATAGGTTCCCTATAGGACCCACAGGGCTCTGTAAAGGACCCGTAGGGTTCCCTNATGTACAGATGCTCGACATAGCGAACTCGAAGGGAGAGGCTTAAAACTTTCGTTAGAGGGAATTTCTCACATTTCACTTAAAAAAAAAAACCAATTAAAGAAAATGCGATTTGAGGCCGAGTCACGGGCATTGTATATTTATCGTACTCAAAGTTCCAAATGGTTTTCAGCCAAATGGTCTTTCCTAGAGAATTATTTGAGCCGCGGTCTGAGAAGAACTCAATGTTTGAAAAGTTTCAGGCTCGACATTCGGCCCTTGACTGAAAAACAGCCGAAAATCATGGAAGGCTTGGATTACCCGACCAAACAGGATGCTAGACTTGGCCTGATCCTCATCCCTAAGATCCTGAGTAGATTAGAACTGACCGACGTCGCACCCCTATTCTCCACTAATCTAAAAGCCCGTGCGCGCACGGTCTGCAATAAAGTGAACATTTTGTGCATGACTTTCTGCTCTTTTTTCGTCGGTTTCATTATTCCTGGAAGCATCCTGCGAAGCAGCTTTTTGTGAATGTCGTCATGCATGCATACCCCTTGACTGTGACTCCAGGACATTTCCGTAAGGGAAGCTACAATTATATTCAAGGTTTTTTTTTTCCCTTCTGCGCATCGTATTCCGAAGTGCAGATCTCCGACTCGTCTTCAGTCTGGCAATTTGTCTATGGGAATTTTGCATCCCTGGATGTTCTTGAGAAGTAATGACTTTCGGTATGAACGCTTTTTCCTTCGTTACGGCGGGATTTAGTCTTCCGCTCGCTCTCAGATGTAGCCGTTTCTCTCTGTGAGTGAATTAGTCTCCTAACGATAGGGCTGCATTTTCTTCTCTTCTCTTGCAAAATTATTGACCAACCCCATACTTTCGCAAAGAGGAGCATTTTCATGGCCATACGGAGGAATTCTGGCTCGTAGAGACGAGTACAAAGAATTGTAAAGTTACGGAATGCGTCTAGGTGGATTCTTTCCAGGCTGCGATGGAGGATCCTGAGATGTAGCCACTCTGGAGAAAATCCGCTGTGATGACGGTGATCATTGGTCCCTGGCCTCATCGCAAAGAAATTAAACGAATATCGGCTTCATTTCTCCGTATTCCATCGAAACGACCCTCTTGGATTTCTTTGTCGGCCTTTCCGAAGCCGTTAGCGTACTGCGTCCGTTCTTCGAAGACGTGGAATCTCCCAACACCATAGTGGCAAGGGCCGCTATGCCTTTTACACGGTCTGGAGAAGGCGCGAACGGAGCTTTCGTACTCTGTTCACACCTCTTGAGTTGACATGCTGTCATGTTCGGAAGACGGAAGACTACCCACTCAAGCCAGGCAACGTGTTTTCGCCATTGGGCCATTTATTGCATAGGTGCAAATTTAATCAGCATCTTAGATTTTCAATCATATCGACAAATATTCAATAATTGAAGCAAATTTTATCTTTTCATTTCCTTTTTTCATCCATCATTTTCTGCTACCTTCTTCCATCTTCTGCTTCTCTCTCCCTCTCTCTCTCTTCTCTTGCTCCTCCTCCTTTTCCTCTTCCGAGAGATCTTCTCCTCCTTACTTCCTCCACCTTCCTCCTCGAGAGATCTTCCAAGATTGTTCTGAAAAGAAATCTCTTTGATTCTCTGCCTCGAGCAAAACCCCTTCATCGGGCACATGTAATACAGTTGATATTCAATAGCATTGCGCTGCATTTTTGTGTGCTACTTCCTGGGAGCGTATCAAAATACCGAACAGCTATTCATCGAAATTCATATCGCCAAAAACTCGAAATGTCGATTATTCAAATAGACGAAACTCTAAACATCGAATAAATTGGCCGAAAGCACATTTCGCCGAAGCAAAATCTTTTCAATGAAAGCTGACTTTCATCGAAAGATTGAAATGCCAGAATATAGCAATTTTTGAATCATGGTTTTCACTGGAAAGTCAAGGTCGAATGGTCGAATGTGAAAGACACGGATATTTGCGCTCATCTCAAAGAGAAACATTATAGGAAAGACCTCTCAAGAAAGACATATTGCAGCGATCCCCATAGGTACGCGTGATTGTCAGAATCTGTTCTTGTCAATCTCTGTTTTCTTTTTCCCTGGAATGTGGCCCGCTTCCAACTTCAAAATGACATGCTCTGTCGCTGACTGTTCTACTTTGAGCTGTAACAAGAATGCGTAAAAATGCATGTGCTTTCCAAATAATGACAATGCCCGTCGGTGCCATGCCTCAAGATTGTTTGTTGTTCGGGGCTCACTGGAGAGGGTTCGATCTCGAACATTCCACAGCTGCGGTTGATAGACAGCCTCATTTCTGGCTCTGCCCCATCGTCTTCTTCCATCTTTCGTTTCCTGGAAATACTGCACAACGGGTTTGGCTTCAGATGGCATGGTTGCTTCCAATTCAGCAAATACTTTCTGGACGTCTTCCACTGGAACGAAGATGAGACATACGAATCTTTATGGCAAAGTCATCATCTTCTCTGTGGAGCTGAGTTAGGTTCAGTTCTTGAATTTTCCGTCACATGCTCTGGCAGAAATGATAGAAACAGGCCTTGTGCCTAATGTGAGGGAAGTCATAAGCCATGGCTGCAACTACTCCCGATTCAAAATCTGAGCAGAACGTTTGTAAAGAAGGGGAACCTGATAGGGCATTGATGATGACTTGGAAAGCAGAAGTATAAGTTTGTCTGGTAGTAGGAGGTAAGCAAGAGGGACGACGCGGCCATGAACAGCAGCGTGGATCGAATAAAGTTGAGCAAAACCGTCATCTCATGCTCGCGGTGCAATTCCGAAGGTCCCATCGCCGTACCAAGTGGTTGCATGCTGAAGGTATTCCAAATTCAAATCCAATGGGGTGGCGAAAATCATCATCCGAAGGGCATTGTGCACATGATCATGAATGAGCCAGTCCACACCCTTCGTTGTACAGCGATAGCTGCCGTCAACCTGAAGATCTGCGACTGTGGGTGGCAATACAGGAATTTCTGTTCTCCTCTTCCTTAGAGCAACCTGTTTCAAGGCATTCAGGGATGGGGCGTATCCTCGATATGCTGCCTTCAACCCAGATATCTGAAATAGCAAACACAGAAGCTAGCTTGCGTAGGTCTACTTACTAAACAAAGGTGCAGCCCTTCATGGAATGAAAAAAAGTCTTAAAGTGTGATGAAGTCTGAATTGAATTGCTCACCGAATC